>CABHPH010151748.1:0-26967 GCA_902168325.1 Peromyscus nudipes
TGGGGCTAAGGTGGGAGGTCAGATGCCATGGTGTCAAGGGCAGCTGAGCAGAGTGTCCTGGAGTTCAGGGAGGCTGTGGGTAGAGGGGGCAGGAGAGACCTACCTGAGGAACATCTTACAGGCCTTGCAGTTGGTAGTCTTGTCAAACGTGTACATCTGGAAGCTATGATGGTTGGCATTGGCCTTGTCCGGCTTGATGTTTGACCTGGTGAAAAGGAGAGAGTAGGCACTCCATGGCCAGGCTACCCGAGTCCACGGACACAGTGACACCTGCATACGTTCCAGCCTGGGACTCCCCACACATGGCAGGGAAAAGGGTGGGAGGGTACGGAGGGTGGGGGCGGGGTGGGAGGCTCTGAACTGCACCATGCTGGCCCAAGAATGTCTGCCGGGTGAGGTGGAAGGTGATTCAAAATGGCCCCAGAGTGTCAAACTATGCAGTTGTCTCTCCTTGTCCATTGTTTCCTTTCTGAGGTTTTGTCCACAATCCAATGCGGACTAAAAATATGACATGGAAAATTCCAGAACTGAGAAAGAAGCTCACAGGTTTTTGCTCCTGTTGTGAGTAACATGATGAAATCTCTCTAACACAGGACATGGGTTATCCTCTGCCACTGTATCCGTGATGTGGGAGCTACCCACCTGTCAGTAGTCACTTAGTGATCTGTATCAAATCAACTGTCACACATACACAGTACTTGCATTCCAGTGTCCTGTATTTGCTTACCACTGGTCCCTGTGCAAGCGTAGTGATGGTAATTTCATCACTATCCACCAAATAATTGTCTAATAACTAGTTCTTATTAGATAATTATTATTTGTATTAATTTGTACTTGTTTGTACAACTATTTGTATGTTATTAATTGTACTGGTGGATACAATGCACCCTAACAGGTCTGCACACTTAAGACATTTTGCACACATAAGGTTTGACTCTGCTTTGGTCTCAGGCACTTGGTGGTGGTCCTGGACTGTGCCCCATGGATGGTTTACACTTCACAGTGTAAGTGCTTATAAACTCTGCACAAATGTGGAATTACTAGCTCAGGATCACACCTTGAGGCCACATTCATTTCTCTTCTCCACTACTAGATTTGAGAAGGCAGGACAGACAGACAAACAGAAGCAAGGGGGGAGAGATGTGCACGAGGAAGGTGCTCACGGGCATTCTTCAACTTCTGTGAATACTTGAAACTGCTTCAATACTTCCCTGCTCAATGCTGGGAAGAAAAGTCCAACCCACAGAAACCGAGGGGCAGAGAGCCCGGGGGCTCTCCCAGTCTCGACACAAGCCAGCAGGCAGCCACCGCCCAGTGTACCAGCCTGATCAGCTGCCCTGACCTTACTCTTGTACCCATATCTCACCAGTGGGAAGCCTCAGGGAGTGGTATACTCCCCAGAAGTCCCCAAGCCTGGCTGCCGCACGGTCAAGCGCACATATCACACCCACCCCTTCTGCCCTCCATCTGCTTGCTCTGCTCTATGTGTTGGGGTGCCCCTCCAACCTCTCCAAGTTCTGAGATTTTCAAACAAAGTCAAATCCCCAATGGGCCCTGAAGACCAGTTCCAGGTATCACCCTTCACCAGTTCCCACCTAGCTCTCAAGCGTGAAGTTCAGCCTTAATGTTGGTGAGGCCCATCTAGCAGGAACCTGATGCCACCTGAGACATCTGGGAGACAGACAGCTAGGGCCTGCGGGTGTCCCATGGGGAAGGAGCTTGTCTCACACTGAGCAGCAGAACCACCTCCCACTACTGCTTGCCTGAGAGGATTAGCAGGCCTGAGCCAATACGCCTGAGGCTTGTCCAAAACTCACATGGCCATCTCGAACTGCTCCATCCACTTCCGCTTCATGTCTTCCGTCTTGCAGAAGAACTGGAAGCCTTGCTTTCCTTGGAGGTGAATCAGGTAGAAGCCGTAGGACCACTGTAGGAACAGAGGCATGCTGGCGGCTGGCATGGCTTTGTGGGGACACTACCAGGTACAGCCAAGTTCTCTTACTGGTACTGTATGTGTATGTGTGCGCCCATGCTTGTGTGTAACATGCTCTTGTGTATATACATACGCACTCTTGCCTGGCTGCATGTCTGTATATGCATATGTCCTCCGACATGTGAGAATGTGGGTGCACTGTGCTCTTTCCAGAGCGGGCCAAGAGGCTCTCATGTGTGAAGGTACATAGGAACCTGTGCCTGTACATGTGACTGGCCTTGTGATCATGTACATATGTGCTTTCCTGTATAAGCATGTGCATGTGCTGTGCCTGTGTGCATGGGTACTTTTTTCTGTTGCCAGATATAGAAGTGTCCATATATGTATACCCAAGCCTGTGTATGGGTGTCCATAGCTCCCTTCACATGTATGTACATCATGTGTGCATGTGTTCATACCCATGTGTAGGTGATGCTGTGTGCACACGTATGCATGCACGTATGTGTGCAGGGATCCTGTTGTGCTCATATGCCTGAATGTGGGGGTCCTGTTGTGTGCACATGTGTATATGGGGGCCCTGCTGTATGTGTGTGTGTGCATGTGTGTATCCTGCTGTATACACATGTATGTGCCCATGCGTGTGTGTGTGTGTGTGTGTGTGTGTGTGTGTGTGTGTGTGTGTGTGTATGCTGGGACCCTGCTGTGTATGTAGGGGGCCTGCTATGTATGTATGTATATATGTGTGGGTATGTCAGCCCATGCTCAAGATCCACCCTCTAACAGGATACCCCACCCTTCTTCCACCCTTCGTGGGGTACTTCAACTCAATCCCTGCTGTCCCAGGGACTCCCCAGGGTGGTACTCAGGAACCAGCCTAAGGCCCTTCATAGCCCCACCCACTTTCACTTCCTGTGTTAAAAAACAAACAAAGAGAAAAACAGAACCCTGAGTTAAAACAATAGGAAAAACAAAGGCTGGGGTCAGGTGGTTGAGGGTCTGACCAAACTGAGCAACCCAGCAGCTGGTCCCACCCACTGGCCTGGCCAGCACTCCAGGCTGGAGAAAGGGGCTTCCAAAGGCCCCAAGTAAAGTGTAGCCTAGCCTCTTAGAAGTGGAGGGACGGAGGGAGGCAGAGAAGGGAGGAGGATGGTGCAGGGCAGAGATCGTGAAGCCTGCCTGCCAGTGCTCAGTGACCCCTGACCGTCACCTCCCAGGAAGGAGAGCAGGTGGGCTTCCAGGTCACACCTTCTGCAAATCTTTTGTCACAAATATGTGTCACTTTCATGATTAAGATGTCGAGGAAGGCCAGGCAGTGGTGGCCCACACCTTTAATCCCAGCACTGGGGAGGCAGAGGCAGGCAGATCTCTGCGTTTGAGGCCAGCCTGGGCTACAGAGTGAGTTCCAGGACAGGCACCAAAACTACACAGAGAAACCCTGTCTCAAAAAAAAAAAAAAAAAAAGGAAGAGCAGGGGAGGGCCACAAGCCTGGTCTACTCAGGCCTGGAGAGCCCCAGACCCACAGGTTTGGAAGGGCCAGCATCAGGTGGCACTAGGGAGGGAAGGGGAGGAGAGCACCAGGGGCTTACCATCTTCCCATGAGACTAGGAAGCGTGAAGAGGAAAGGAAAGGGGAGACAGGTCATTAAGAGGCTTGGCGGCCCTGGACGCACTGCAGCCTGGCGACACTGATAGCCCTCGATGGTAAGACCCAACTTGTCAAGCACTCTAGACTGTCCTCCCCAAGGCTTGACAAGAAGCCCCAAGCTTTGGAAAGTCGCCCTGGTCACTGCCTCTTGCTTCAGACACCAGGGCTAGGAGGAACCCATGTATGGTGGGCCTGTACCCTGTATGGGGAGTTGCAGGTCAGAGCCCTTAGTGGCTGGGCTCCCGTGCCCAACCCAACCCGAGGCTACACACAGAAGGTGCTGTGTTCAGAAGCCTCAGAGAAGCAAGATAGTCTGCTGGCCATCCCATCCCCTCCTGGCCACAGTCACAACCACAATACCCATAGCCCCATCCTCTGGTACCCACGGTTCCTCCTCTTGCAGTCCTAGACCACTGGATTTCGGAGTCTGACAAATCACAAATCAGCCCCCAGAAAACAAGGCAAAGGAGGAATGGAGGGAAAGCCTGCTTGTTACAAGACACAATGAGGAACTAGAGTCAGGTCCACTAAGACTAAACGTCAAGGTTGACAGCTAGGCCCCTACTGGTGCCCTATGTAAGGCCTCTCCTTCTGCTTCTGGGGAGCTGGAGTCCTAAGGGTGCCCCATGGGAACCCTCTGCCGCAGTTACAATGACTAGCAGGCTCAGCCTCCGTTGACCCTGAATGTGTTCTCCCTGGGGTCAGGACGCTGCGCCCGCCCCTCTCCGGATCTGGACCTACCTTCTTAATGTCCTTGTTGTGCATGGGGTCATCAGTCATCTTGTGGAAGAGTAGCTCAATGACCTCCTTCAGCTCATAGCTGTAGCCCTTCCTCTTACACACAATGACCACCTTGTCAAACAGGAACAGGTACCTGGCCAGATAGGGCATCGAGGGTCAGGACCCGCCATGCTCTGTGTGAAGAGCCTGTACTCCCGTTCGACCCCAGCCGGCAGTCCCCGAGGCCGGTCAGTGTGCCAGACCAACAAGGCCAACGCCTGCACATGCTGTCCACTCTCCAAGGTCAACCAGGCACAGTGACTCTTGGTCAGGACTCTGCTGTTCCCATAAAGCCTTTCTCAGTGCCACCTCCATGCAGAAGGTCCTCAGCCCTCTCTCTTGACCTCCCTTGGAGCACCGCTCAAAGGGCACAACCAATTCTCTCTTCTGTGCCCCCAGAACCCAAGTCTGCCGTGACCCCAGCCTTCACAGATGCCTGACCTGTCCCGACTTCCCCTCCACCTGCTATCTACTCCGAAGAGGACACTAGGCAGGGAACTCGCACGGCCTGTCAGTCAGCTCCCTGAAGGCTGTGAGCTGGAGGCCAGACCTCTCCACCTCCTGCTTTGACCGTCTCCCAGCCCCGCTCAGTACCCACCACAGGCAGGGCAGTGCCTTTGCGTGGCCTCTGCAGACTGGTGTGACAGACACAAAAAAGGCTTGTGTGGAGAAGATTGAATCATTAGACCATAAAGCCTGTGGTGCTGCGGTTCCACCCCCAGGAAGGTCTACTTCGGGCCACCTGGGAGTGGGGTCCCTGAGTCGGAGGGTCAGCCTGGGATGGAGTGCCACCTCTCACCCTGCTCACCTGTCTTGCTTGGTGTGGTTGACTATGGACCGGACTTTCAGTTCCCCATCAATCTTCGGCCTCCCAAATTCCTCCAGCTTCACTTGCTGGGAAAGGCAATGACTGTTAGTTAGCCAGAGGGCAGGTAACCTCTGCTCTACTAGACAGGGAGACAAGTGGGCATGCCCAGGGCAGGATGGCAAGACCCAGGAAGTGTGCCAACAGTGACTGGGTGGTGCTCAGGATGAGGTAGCCCAAGGCCATTATGGACCTGAGCCAAGCCTGTCCCTTCCTAGGGGACCATAATGGGGACTCCCTTGAACCCTGGGAACAAAGGGCAATTGATGGCCTGGCCATGCTCACAGGCAGCTGCTGTGTGGAAAAGCCAGCAGTCCAGCTCTAAGAGAGCTAATAAAGAAAGCAAGTGGCACTACTGGATTGAATGGCAGCCACAGGCTGGTGTCCAACCAGGGGTCCATCCTCCGCGGGAAGCAACCCTGTGCCCCGGCCCTGCTACCACCCAACTGTGAAGACTCCATTTCTGGCTCTGTTTGGATTGTGCCTCTCTGTTCTGTTTGATCCAGAGAGATCTGCCTCTCCACCATCCTCTGAGTACCTTTCAAGAGGCAAGTCTATTCAGGAAAAGGCAGAGGGCAAGTTCCTAGGGGAGGGGGGAGCGTGGCTATGCCTGAGGGTGGCCATAGGAACTCCCAAGTCCCCTGCGCTTTGTAACCGCTCCTAGGGCTGGTGTCAGTGTGACACAGGCTGGCCTAGACATGACATGGCATGGGGCTCACATCTGCTTGAGGGCTCTGCTGTGCCTCTTTGTCCCCATCAACCAGGACATATAATTCCAGGTGCCTTTACTGGAGACGGCACCAAAACTACATGACAGGTGTCAAAGTCACGTCCCTGCAACATCAACATGCATGGACCACTGCTCTTTTTCAGACAGGGCCTGTTGTGTCCCAGACTGGCCTGGAAGTCACGATGTAGTCAGGACAACTCTGATCCTTCTGTACCCCCCTCGTGCTGGATTACAGTTAGTATCCCCAAGTCCAGTTTATTAAGGGCCCTGCGCATGAGAGGCAAGCACTCTGCCAACTAAACCATACCCACAATCCTCCCCTTGTCATTTAAAGAGCAAATATGACTCACAACACCACACCAAGCTCCCCTGCACACAAAAGCAGCTTGTCACTGTGTGGTGATTAGAAAGCAAGGATGGTTGGGAAGGGCCTGGACCCCACAAATGCTCATGCTTCAGGTCACACCCGTGCTTAGAGATGCACAAGGACGTGAGGGGCAATCAGAGCGCTGTTCGGCCATTTCTTTCCCTCTCTGGCTGACAGCATGGCCTAGATGTCTCCTGATGAACCAGCTCTACAGAGGGTTCCTCTGTAGATAAACATGGGCGTGCCAACTAAGATATCAGGCTTTTGTTGACCCAAGTTCACGAGTGAAGAATCACCAGGAAGAGAGGAAATGTTTCTGACAAAACCAGCGGTTCTGTGTCAAGGTGACTCTGGGCATAGGACAGTATTTGGAGATGGAGTCATCAGCATCTGATGGGTGGGGGCAAGGGCGTGCATAATTTCTCCTAATGCAGAAGACCACAACACGGAGAGATCCAGACCCAACACGGGCCAAGCAGGGCCTGAGTCCAGAAGCAGCTCATCTCTTCTCCCCAGCCAACCTCTGAAGGAGTAGGCTTGAGAGTGCCATCCCTACCTGATGGAGCTCCCAGAGGAGGGGACAACTGAAGGTCACCTCTCAGACTGAGATGACTGCTGCCCCACCCCCAAACCAAACCCTGTCCATTGCCTATCCCTGAGAATGACAGGGAGAAAGGAGGGTCACATACCAGGCAAGGCCTCCTGCCTCGGGTGGCCACAGTCTGTGGCAAAGATGTAAAGGGGTCCCGGCTGGGAAGGGAGAAAGGGAACTGTGTTTGCAACAGGACGTTCTCCATCTCCTAAGCCCTGCTCAGGGTGCACCTCAGGATATAAAGCACTCGGGTAGGTTGAAATGGATGAAGACTTGTACTACTTCACTTCTGGAAGCTGGGCATGCCATGGCCCACCTTCCTCCTACTCCATGTCAGGCTCCACAGGCAGCCGCCATGGTAAGCTAAGTGGAAGGGCCACCTGCTTACCAGGTTTTCTATGGAGCACTGGAACTCGCTGATCTTCTTCAAGGTCTCTTTGTCCCGTTTCACTTCGTTGATATACATGGCCAAGTCCTGGAAATCAAGACAGGACCAGTACACTAAGTCACACGGGGCTGAACTCCAAGCCGCTGCCCAGCCCAGTTGGTCATTCCACACCCCTTCTTCCATCTTGCCTTGGCGGCTGAAACTCCAGGCCATAGGAATAAGACACACCACACACAGCAGACAGGGAGGACACTAAAGCTGAGAATACAACGTTTGGGCCCAGACTACACACTGCGCTGGTGAGGGTGCTGGAAACCCCCAAATTCAGGCTCTTGACGAAACTTCCCTCACTCAACAGGCCTTCTAAGTCAGAATGGAGAAGCAGACCAGCATGGTTAAGCCACAGTGGGCCACACACAGCCACTGTCTACACGACACACCTCTCCGCTCTCAGGAAGCCCCAGCCCCACCTGTCCTCAAGAGCCTGGGAATTCAGTAAGTGGCTTGGGAGAGGAGGGTCCCCACATAATATTGCAATCCTCCAGTTGGCCACCAGGGGGCGGTGCTCACTTTGCTTCAGAAAGTTTGTAATGGTCTGGAAACTGCCCAGTGGTGGCTGGGACAGTGTAGCAACGATCCTGCCCAGAAAGCAAAGCAGAGAGGAAATCCCCAAAACACAAGAGCCAGGCCCACATCCTGGAGCCAGTTCCTACCTCCCTCATGGCCTCTCTTGCTTTTGGGGGTCACTTCAAGGGCCATATCCTAAGCCTTGCACTTGGCAGGGCTGAAGCTCCCTAACAGATACCACAGTGCATGCATTTTTGTAAAGAGGATGGGTTTTGTTCTAAATCAACAGCAGGGACAGAATCTGAGTGACTGTGGCCCTGTGCACACCTGGCTGCAGCCACAAAAGTGCATGTCTGGGATGGGGATTCCCACAGAGGCAGACAGTAGAGCCCCAGAGGCAGAGCAGCCAGCTAGCAGAGGACACAGCCTTGCCGGGAGGGTACACTGCAACCCTGTGGGAGACCCAGCTCTGGGGCAGAGACAGCTCAGACACTGGCTGAATGGAGGGTTTTCTGCTTTACACTGGGGACATTAAAGACTTTTAGATTCCCTTCTGTATTGGTTTTTATAGAGGACACTTCAATTGAAGAATTGCCTTGATCACACCATCTTGTGGTGTGGTGATACCTGTGAGAGATTGTCTTGACTGGTGATTAAGGCGAGGGAGCGTAGCCCACTGTGGGCAGCACCATCCCTAGGCAGGTGGGCTGTGTAAGAGAGCTAAGCAAGCCAGTGAGTGAGTCGGTAAGCAGCCTTCCTTCTGTGCTTTCTGCTCCAGGTTCCTGCTTGAGTTCCTGCCCTGACTTCCCTTCATGATGAATTGTGACCTGGAAGTGTAATCCGAAATAAACCTTTTTCTTTCCTAAGTTGCTTTTGATTGCGATGTTTTATCACAGTGGCAGAAAGAAACCAAACCAAAGCACCTTCCAAACTTTCAAGTTGTAAGAGCTGACTCTCAGGGACATGGAGGACACAGACAGAAGTCACATGCTCTCTGTGGAATGTCTGGAGCTATACTCAGGGCACTGTCCCACAAAGAGACCAGAAGCCATCTGCTGGCTAGCAACCAAACGATGGAGGAGTGGAATGTGTGGCCAGGCTGGGGCTCAGGGTGCACCTGCAGCCATGGGTCATGCGTCCCAGGAATGGGTAACTGACACCAATTGTGTCTGCATTGGGAAGATGTGGTCCCTCTGCTGCAGTGGCAGGTGACCTCAGTTCCCCAGGGGAGCCAGCAAAAGATCCCTGGGACAGCCATGGCACCCATGCTCAAGTACACCCCAAACTGGTACAAACTTCTACAGCTGTGTGAGGCCTGCTCACAGAGAGCTCCAAGCAGCTTTGAGATACATCATCCTCCCCGCTGAGCCTGGCAGGTGCGCGGGAGACAGGCTACAGCTTCTTTCTTCAAATGAGGTGTCTTGGGAAAGGAAGAGGTCCAGGGCCCAGAGGACTTCTCAGGGGCAGGTGTCAAATATCAAGGCTGCAACTTACTTGCTTCTATCACACTGGTTTGCAGCGGGACCTAGCCGGTGGGGGGGCATTGCACCTGGACACAGGTGACCATGAGAGGCATGGGTATGGTTGTGGGGTAGCCTGACAGTCTCTGGGCTAAGGGGTCTGGAAGGTGACTTTCTTGGGCAGTGTCAAGTTCATGGCAAAGACTGATGAGTGGGATGCAGGCAGGTTAACAAGGAAGACGACGAGGCCCGAGTAGACACCCTGGGGTGGAAAAGAACAGAGCATGCCTGGGAACCTGAGGGTGGCCAGGCTTGCCTGGAATCTGGGGCTTTCCTGTGACACACAGCTTCAGTGACCCTGTGAACAGGCGGAAGGGCCAGGCCTGACTGAGAGAGAGCAGCAGGAGCCACAAAGGCTTTTGAGCAGGACAGTGTGCTGAGCTTCAGAGGGCAGTGGGATGTCATCATAAGGCAGGCAATGGAGGAATAGGGGTCCCTGAAGCCAGTATGTGAAAAGGAACCTTCAAGCAAGTGACAGAAGGACAGGGCGTGGGACAAACCTTCAGCAGCCTAGAGGGAAGGGAGGTACTCCAGGATGGAGCTGGCCCCCGAAAACCACTGCCGGCCCCACTGGACACTTGGGGACACAGGAGTTGGGGGACCGGGGCAACTGCTGGTAAGTCAGGGACTTTGGACACATGGAAAAAGCACCTGGCCTGTAGCTTCCTCCACTATCCTGTGAGTCTAACCTCACCCCCAGTGCCCTGCCTGTATCACCCTGGGCAAATGCTCCCATTGCCTTGGAGCTCGGTCGGGATCCAGGAACACAGACACCCCGGTCTGGGTGCTCCCCGGCTCTGCCTCGTCGTTTTACCTACCTGCATGGCTTCCAGTGCTTCCTTCAGCTGTTGTCTCTCTGGCCGGTCTGCAGAGTGGCTCAGGAGTTCCTGTGGGAGTGAGAGGAGAGCTAAGGTTAGCCCTCGAGGTCCCTGCCCCTGCCCAGTGCATCTTTGTGCACAAAGCAAGACCCTCAGCGAAAAACTACCCACTAGCACAGGTGCAGGTCCATCTGCCCAACTCCAACAAACACGGGGACCCCTTACATTGTGGACACCTCTGCTAGGAGGCGAGACTCAAGCAATCGACCACAGCAGCTCTCCTGTTCCTGGTCTGAGGATGCTCTTCCGTCTCTTCCCACCTGCCTGACCTTCCTAATAGTTTTAGTCATCATTTTCCTTCCGGTTGCCGTGATACCCTTTCATGGTGTATACTGAGCACAGAGTCATTCATCAGCCTTCATCCCACCCTGCCTGTGGGCCAAAGCTCATGCCACCAGAGCCCGTGTGACACAGGGCACAGCCAGCAGCTTGATGGCCTCACCTTGAGCAGCAGGTGGTACTTCAGCACCCGTTGCATGGGTACCACCAGCAGATCTTGCAGCTTGAACTTGCCATCCTGGACCTTGAGCGTGCACTCCTGGTGTGGGAGAGCAGCGAGTGGATGAGGGGTATCCTCCCTGGGAGAACCCATCTCCACTGACAGCCACGAAGAGAAAGAGACCTCGGCCCTGGACTCTCAGACTTCCAGAATATGCATGAGATGGGTGTCATAGTATGTGAGCAGGACATACCACCCCTTACATCCTGGGACATGACGGGACCCTGGTATCTGAAGCACCCCTTTACCTAACAGCACCTGCTGGGGCCAGGCCTTGCACAGCATGGGATGTGTCACCTGCTCCCTGAAAGCCAGGTGGGGAGGGGGCTCACACAAAGTTGTGAGGTTACCTAGGGCCCCCTGGGGTGCCTGGACAGGAGGATCAAACACCACATGCCACCAGCACTCAAGCTAGAGCTCTGAAGACAGAGCTTTCCTGACCACACAGGATAGGGACACTCCTGGACCGGAGGCGAGGAAGAGCCAGGAAGGCGCTCAAGGGAGAAACAAGCCGACAAAGGTAGGTAAACTGAGGCAAGGGAAGGAGGCCCGATGTAGCAAGCAAGTCACCTAGGTCCCATCAAGGACCCTGGGATCAGCAAAGACTAAGGTCAAGTGTCACTCTTTGAGACAGACCTGCCCAGGCCTCCACAGGCTCAGGCTGTGTTCTAGCTTGGGACATGTGTTCTGGAAGTCACCCAACAAAACCCAAACCCAAAAAGATGGGTGTTGAGGGAAGCTGGTGTCTCTAGACCAGCCAGCTGCGCCAGGCCAGGGTACCGGGATGCCCTGTTACCTCCACTTTCTGCCTGAAGTCCTCCCGGCTGGCGAGGAGCTGGTTCAGTGTACTCTGAGCATGCTCCATGTGGCTGCAGTACTCTCCGTAGATCAGGAGCCTGAGGAGGGGGCAGCAACATCCACACACATGCAGACAGATCAAGTAAGACACTTGCAGCTGCTATGAGCCCGTACGGTGCACAAGCATGTGAACACACATGTTCCCAGGCATGTCTAAGATACTTGCAGCTGCAATGCCCTAACTCTTTCTTAGGCAGGCTGGAAAGCCTCAGGGTCACTGCCTCACGTGGCTCTGCTCCCCCGGCCCCCTTCTACTTTTTCCTCATTCTTTATATGGCTAGGTTAGGAGAAGGGCTCCCAAAGCATTAGCAAAGACGGGAGGCCACCTCCTGCAGGCCTACTTCATGTCATGACCCATGGTTCTACCTCGATCTGGAGAGGAATGCCTGCAACAGAGAGAAGCCCCCTGCCTCCTGGGGCTCTCTGCTTGCCTCCAAGCCTAGCATGGGGGCCACTCATTGCTCAAGCCTATCCTTGGGCAATGAACAATGGAGGTGGCCACCAGTGCTTCTGCAGGGGTGTCAGCAGCTGGATCCAGAAGATATACAAGGCCTGTGCCCAGTCAGAAGCAACAGGGTCCCAGCAGCTCTGGCCAGCCCTATTTGCCCTCTGCCTTCCCCTCCCCTCCTTCCCATGGCCCATGCTGTCACCATCTCTCTTGGCCATTCAGATTATCTTTTTGGTGCCATACACTGTTCTCTTCTTTGTCCCCACCTGGATCCATGTGCTACCCCAGACGTGGCATCTCTATAGATCAGAACCCTAGCCCACAACTCCTTCCTTATGCCCTGACCACACAGAAGATGGTAAGAGGAGACTGTGCCAGGTGACAATGTTACCAAGCACAAGCACCCTTCACTAGACCACCTCACTCTCAACGACAGTGTTACAGGTCCATTCTTCAAGCAGTCACCAAGGTTACTGAAGCCCCAGTGAATGGACTGAGCTAGCAGCTGGTGCCAGCCTGACAGAGCTATACAAGGGGCTTATTGGGAGGCTGGGCTTATCCTTGATGTTCCAGCTCCATCCACCCCATCCCAACATATGTCAGGAAGTACTGTATCAAGGACCCCGATCCTCCCCGGTCTGGTTCTAATAACCCTGCAATAGTTACTGTCCACTGGGACTCTTATTCCTCCTAGGCAACAGACCAGGGCTGAGGCAGCTGGCTAGACTTCTTGCAGGAGCCACTCAGGAAGAAACACTTGCTGGGGCTCCTGGGGTGACCAGGCTCTGCCACACGGGCAGCTTAGGCAAGTCTCCTTCCTCTAGTGTGGTGGTTTGAATGAGAATGCCCTCCCCTCCCCAAACCTGGTACGTTTGAACATTTGGTCCCCAGTTGGTAGATCTATTTGAGAAGGATTAGTTAAGTGTGGCCTTTGTTGGAGAAATTGTCATTGGGGGAGGAGGGAGGACTTTGTTTCCTAGTTCTCTCTACTTCCTGCTAGAGGATTTAGATGTGAGCTCATAGCTGTTCCTGCCACCAAGCCTTTGTTCTACCATTGTAGTGGTTTGACTAAGAATGGCCCCCACAGGCTCATATATCTGAATGCTTAGTCATCAGGGAGAGGCACTACTTGAGAAGGATTAGGAGGTGTGGCCTTGTTGGAGGAAGTGAGTCATTGTGGGTGGACTTTGAGGTTTCAAAAACCCAAGCCAGGCCCAGTGGCTCTTCCTGTTGCCTGTGGATCCAGATATAGAACTCTCAGCTACCTTTCCAGCACCATGTCTGCCTGCATGCTACCATGCTCCCTGCCATGATGATAATGGACTAAACCTCTGAAACTGTAAGTAGGCCCCAATTACATGCTTTATTTTAAAAGAGTTGCCTTGGTCAAGATGTCTCTTCACAGCAATAGAACAGTGACCAAGGCATCGTGAACTCTAACCCTCTGGGAACCATAAGTCCAATTAAACACTTTCTTTTATAATTTGCCTTGGTCATGATGTCTTTCACTGCAATAGAAAAGTGACTAATACACCTAGGCTTTGGGACCAGATGACATTCAGCCCCTTCCCAGACTCATGTTTAGCTGCAGAGGAAGACAGCAGCAGGCAGGAGCCCTGGTACCAGTGCCTTGCTGGCTTAACCTGGCAGGGCTCCTTGTTCTACCCATAGGCCCCCAAAGGGTCTCTGGCCCTACCTATCCCAACAGATGCATGCCTGCAAGCCCAGCAGACGCAATAAGAGTGGCAGGCTTAAACAGGGGTTGGGGATGGATGTAGCTCAGAGGTTGAGAGCTTGCTTAGCACATGTGGGATGGGGGTGGGGGTTGGGGGAGTGAGTCTCATCCTTGGAGTCCAGAGATACTGTGTAGCATAACCCTGTGCTGTTCCCTCAAGGGCTCCACCTGCCCCCTTGCCTATGCTCAGTTCAGGAATCACCACACCCTGCTACCTCTGATACTTGAAGCCTTAGGTAGAACAATCAGGGACTTTCCTGCAGACTCTCCCCTGACCCTTTGTCCATGCACAGATCTTCTAAGCACAGACTAGAGACATGGTTTTACTGTTCCTCAAAACTGAACAAATGATTCATTCTGAGAGTGCTGGAGGAAGTTAGCTATGGAAGTAAGAGTTAGCAGGCCTTCATCTTAACCATCAATACTTAGTACTGTTAAGAAAAATATTGGCCCTGGAGAGATGGCTCTGAGGTTAAAAATACTTCCAGCTCTTTTGCAGAGGACCTGTGTCTGGTTCCTGGCACCCATGCTGGGTAGCTTACAACCACTTATAACTACAGCTCCAGGGGGATCTGATGCCCTCTTCTGGCCTCCAGGGGCACCTGCACTCTTATGCACATACCATCACACAAACACATAATTAAAAATGAGGAAGAAAAGAAAATCCACAACTTGGAAATAAGGCCACAGAGGCACACACTTAGCCTCATGCATCTCAGACAATTCCAGTTCGTCCTGAAATACAAGCCTACCTTGGTACACCTCTATCTGATCACTGTCCCCTAAGGAGACTGGGGGAAGGAGGGGGGGGGACAATAAATGACTTGCTGTCACAGAGGAGGCACTTCAAAGCTTTGGGGCTATGGCCTTGGAAGGTGTGGGTCCCTCTTGTGATGCTGAGGACATGGGCCTCCACCTCTGCTCTATATCAGCTTCAGCCCCCCTCCAATGTCTGCTGAAGAGCTAAAGAGAATGGCTAAAACTGGGGCATGTTCACAGGGATGTAGCTGCTGCACTTCTGGACACCAAGTTCTGATCTTACCCAAAGAGTGGGCACCTCTTCCCAGACAGCCTGTGATTTACTATTTCTGGCCCGCAGCACCACAGAGACTCAGGGATGGAGAGGAATAGGTCAAGTAACTCAAGCTGTCGTGTCTCACTACAAACATCAGTCACTATGATCCCAAGAGAGAGGCAGAGAGGGATGGAGGTACCCAGCCCTCCGAGCTGTGAAGGAGAAACAGTGGGTACTGACCCTGGTCACAAAGAGGAACAAGGATCCAGAGATAAGTGGCCACCTGCCTCAGTCCCCAGAATGTGAGGCTACACCTCAGTGAACTGCCCTCCCTGCCTCTGTCATCCTGCCTGGGCTGATGTAGAGAGGTCCACACGGTCTCCCAAGCTTTGAAGACACAGCTGAGGCCCTGATCCAGCCAGCTGTCACTCACCTTTCCTTGAACTCCAGGAAGACCTTGGCCAGGGTACTGCCACCAGCCATCATGGACACATCAATGGCCCGCAGAAAGCTGTGGTGCACCTTGATGAGATCCTAGAGGGAAAGCAGGGTCAGTGCATGGCCAGGCACACTCAGGCCCCTCTGGCCAAACACACCCATGAGGTGCTGCTGGGTTTTCACCCAAGCCTGTGAATGCCGGTGTCACTCAGCTGGAAGTTTCTGGCAGGCATGGCTAACTTTTTTGACATTGCAGCCCAGTGCCATCAAGAGAGTTGGTGCTCAAAAATCACACAATTTAATTACAAAAATATAAAACTGCAAAAGAAGTCTCATGATGTTTTAAGTAAACTTGAGATTTAGTGTTAGGGCTGCATTCAAAGCCATCCTGGGCCAAATGCTCCACCCTCCACCAAGCCACAGGTTGGACACCCCTGTCTCAGTGCCTGGTACACAGCGACACTGGAGCACATTCCTATCATGCAGTGGAGAGAGCTGCCCAAACCCGAATCAGCCCCTAAGGACACATGGTAGCTGCCTCAGAACAGACTTGATGCCAGAAGAGGATGGAGAAAGCAGTGTGGCTGTTCTCAGCTCACAGCCTTGCAGGTCTCCCTGCAGCTGAGAAGAAGGGAGAGGCTCACAACTACTCAGCTCTCTCTCAGTTTCTACAAGACGTAATGCCCTTACTGTGTCACCTTGGCCTGGGGAAGCATGCTTCCTCAAGTTTCACAGCAGATACAGAACAGTGCTCGGCATAGTAGCCACCCCCCCCTTCCCTCCCAGCTTCTTTTCTGTCCCAAACCATTTGTCCTGGGCGAGGTCCAGACAGTAAAAGGGACACTCTGGTCAGCCCCGTGTGGGAGAGTAAGATTCCCCACCCTCCACCCCAGTCACTGACCAGACAGAAGGTGGTAAGGCAGCATGCTCTGGAGGGCATCCACTCATGTGTGGCATCTAGGGTCGTAAGCCAGCTGCCTGCACAGGTTAACCTTCACACAGGGTCATCTGGTGCACATGAGTGGTCAGATGCCTGCAGAGCATGCCTGCAGAGCAGGTGTGGGGTACTATGCTAACCAGAAGCCTTGAGTATAGTCCTGTGGGTCTCAAGTCCCTTCCAGAGCCATGTGAATCTGCGCACAGCTGACAACTAACACAGAAAGTCACACGGAAAACTCTCAGGTCACACCAGATACCTCATCTTTTCCCTCCTGAAGCCAGAGTCTCCAGAGTGGGATAGCTGCATGCCTGACAGGAACATTCCAGAAAACTTACCTCCAGGTTGATGAAGATGGCAGCCATGTCCGCCGGGCTCAGCACCAGCCGCAGGGGGCCCACGTAGTTCTGGAAGGAAAAAGTTTATGCTGCCACTCAGTATGTAGGGTGCTTGCCACAACCAAAGCCAAAGATGCCAGGCACAGGGAGGTGCTCAGTGTTCAGTGCTCACTGGATAGCACATGAGGAAGGCACTATGGGACTGAACAGTGGGCAAGGCAGGCTGAAACTGAGACCACAACCCACAGCACAGCTCTGTGGAGGCCA
Organism: Peromyscus nudipes; assembly: GCA_902168325.1. Classification (NCBI taxonomy): domain Eukaryota; kingdom Metazoa; phylum Chordata; class Mammalia; order Rodentia; family Cricetidae; genus Peromyscus; species Peromyscus nudipes. Next base: position 16,801 of record CABHPH010151748.1, read on the forward strand.
TAGTAAGGCCAGCCTGGGCCAAGGGACAGTGTATCTCAAGACCCTTGGCTGAAGGCTTCACTCACCATTCTGGCTACACTGGGGCCAACTCCACACCAGAGAACAGCCAAGAGAAGTTTAGTCTAACAATGGTGCTGCTCTTTACACAAGGACACAGATGCACCAGGAAAATTCGAAAGCCAGGCCTATTAGGTGGTGATAGGGGTTAGGTGGTTGGGTATAGGTCACTGGTAGTCCTCGGGCTTGGTTGGCATCTAGTCACAAGGCTCATCACATGGAATGTGCTACATTCCTGGCCACCGACAAAGGCACCAGTGGGTCCCACAGGGCAAGGAGAAGCTTAGAGAACTTGGCTCACAATCTGGCCTCACATGTTCAAAAGTAGAGCTGCAATCACGGCTGGCTTAGATGGGAACACTGAGAAGACATGCGGGGAGGCTAGGGGGGCTTTCCACAGAATGAGGGGAGGTTCCTTCGTGTGGGAATATGATGACAAGGTGTGGGGGCTGAAATCCCAGTGTGCTGTAAGTGTCAATTTGACACGGTCTAGAGTCATTTGAGAAGGGGGTTTTAACCGAGGGATTGCCCAGATTATCCGTGGGCTTGTGTGTGTGTGGGGAGGGGGGGGGGCCTGGCTTGATTATTAACTGATGCAGGAGGACCCAGCCCACGATGAGTGGCACCAGCCCCTGGCCAGGTGGTCCTGGGCTGCATAAGAAAGTAGCTAAGCGTGAGCCTGTGTGGGCCAGCAAACAGCTTTTCTCCGTGGTTCCTGTTTGAGCTCCTGCACTGACCTCCCTCCATGGTGACTGTAATGGTGAAGTTACGATCGAATACACTCTTCTCTCCCTAAGTTCCTCTGGTCAGTGTTTTATCACAGCAACAGAGAGAAAAGGAGAACAGGCGCTAAGCCCCTACACCCTGGGGTTCCGAGCGAAGCCGAGGCTCACCTTCTCGATGTCCTCCAGGGTTCGGTAGTACTTGGCCTCGGTCTCCTGAATCTCCAATAAGCAGCAGCTTCTCTTGTCGTCCTCAGTCATGCCCATTTTCTAGAGGAGACACAAGATATGAGCCAGGATCCCTCTACCTGGACACCCAGGTACCCACTGCCGGCCATCTGTCCCATGAGGCCCTGGCTACCTGCCCCACACAACAGGGTGACACCTTCCCAGTATGGCCACAAGATTACTGAGTGTACTGTGAGGTCATGGGCCCTTCCCATGATCTGTGGTTGAGGAAACTGAGACATGTGGATAGGAGAAAACTTAATGAGAGCACCAAGGAAGGCACTGAAGATTCTAGACTTCTGGGTATCACTCCCAACTTGGAACCTCCAGTCCTCACCAGAGTGGAGTGAAGGTCTCAGGAAAGGAACATACCACATATAGGTGAGGTGTGCCCATGGTACTTATGTGCGTGGGTCAGCCCTGTCTGGCAGCTGGCATTGGCCAACTCCTTGGAGACCCTCATTTGATCCATTCTGGCTTCCTAACACTAAATGCCCCACAGGTCAGACTTCCCTGAGAAGCCACTGAGAAGTCATCAGTGGGTCACCTGGGGTCATACCTCTACAGCACGGAGGGCAGGGCCTCCCTGACTGAGAGATGGCCTGCACAGGGCAGAGTGAAGCAGAGGTTTGGCCCCAGTCAGGCTGTGGTGGGATTTATAGCTACTTTCTTTGGATTCTCTCAGGCTCAGAGAGCCTGGTCTGCCCCAGGGACTCTGAAGACATGGCACTCAACAGATACATACCCAGGGATACTCCTGTTGATCCTAAGAGGCCCCTCCATGCTGTACCACAGTACTCTTTGAGCACTGTGCAACCTGGAGTGGAGGCCTGGTGAGGTCCATCACTCCTGAGGAACATGGGATGGGTGGGGATGAGATCCATGGGGTGGATCTCAATTCAAGACCCTATACAACGCTGTGTGCCCGACAGTGTGTCGCCAAGAACATGGTCCTGAACTTTCTCTATGGCCTCTGCTACCTTCCCGACAGGCGGGAAAGACAGAGCTGACGGGAGCCCACCTGGCCTTGTCTTACCTGCAACTTACCTGCATGTATCTGATCTGAATGCATGAAGGAGCAAACAAGATTGAACCAGTCAGCAGTGTCCACTGTCCTCAAGCCATGCTTGGGAAGTCAGAGGCACTGCTGACAGCCCACCCCACTGTTAGCCCCAGAAGCCATGTCATAGCCCTTCCCAGAGCCTGCTGAGGGAGAGTCAGGACACAACATAAGGATGACAGAAAGCCTCCTTGCTGGTCCTCCCATGCTTGGGCTCTGAAAGCAGCACCTGCCTTTACCTTACTTCATAGAAGGCGCATTCTATTGCCTCCCACTTGGGACAGTTTGGTTCAGCTAGTTCCAGACAGGATGAGAAGGTGGGGGAACCTTTTGTTTATTTCAGAGGTCCCTCATAGCAATAAGTCTATAGCCCCTCAGTGGATGGACCAGACAGCTGAAAAGATCCAGCACCAGCGCTGGGCATTAGAACATTGGCTGTCCTTCAGGACTTGGGCAAGCATGCCCCTGCCCTGGGGTTCTTCAGGACCAGGGACAGTGACAGGCTCCTGCAAGAGTTGTAGGAATCTCAAGAGAGAGTCTGACAGCCTGGGCTGGGGACCCTTCAAATATGTCCCCTGGCTACTGTGCCTGGATGCTGACATTTATCCCCAGGGTACCCATCTTGCCAGGGACTTTGAAATGATGAGGCCTTAATCAGCCTGGTGGTGTTTCCTAGGCTATGTCGGGCCAGGTCTGGGGAAGCCCCAATCGGGCTGAGAGCAGAGCCTCTCCCGCCTGCTCTGGAGCAGAAAGAAGCCCTGAACACGATGGGGAAGGAGACTGATTATAAGACTCTCAGGGACAAATGTGCACGATGTTCTTAAGGGTGTCGTGAGACGCTGTAATACCCAGTCTAGCCTTCCATCTCTCCTCACAAGCCGGGGACACAGCAGGATGCCACCAGCCTGGGAAAGGCTCTCGGGGCTCTTCAGGGTTCTTCTCTCAGCTTTTTTGTTTCTCTGACACCAGCTGGAGACTCCCACACAGACGGGAGACAGAAATATTGGCTTTTGATAAATTTCCCACCTCTTCAGGAACACAAATGCGTCAAAAGCCTCCACAACTGACAAGTGGCACGGTGCCCACCTTTGGGGAGATCAGGGGTTCACAGGAGCTGTGGCCTGCCCCTCCAGGGCCCCCTCTCTGCATCCCTCCAGGAGGGACCCCCCACCTTCCACACAGCAGCTGTTGGCAATAAGCCGGAGCTGGCACAAAACATCGTCCGCAAGATCATTAGCCAAGGCTGCGTGGAAATAAATACCCTTCAACATAAAAGGCATGCAGCTGGCCGACTGAGCCCGCACCGTCTCCTCATTCTCCGCACAAAGAGTTACAATGATGTGTGTGCTCAGTCGCACTGTGTGAGACGGAACACAGAGTTACTATTTAAGGCTCTCTGGATAGGAAGGATTAAGGACCTTCCAGGGAAAATTTTGTAGCCACTCTGCTGGAGGGGGCTCAACAGTCATAGGTCGAATCTAGGGCACCTCAGAGTATCCTGACAGGGCTGCAAGGACACTGCAGGGGAGCCCAGGGGAATGGGGAAGGACGCAGATCTGTACTCAAGCAGCTCCCCATGGGAGGCTCAGTTTCCTGTAGCAAGAGCAGGGTGGGGGGTGCTCACCATGGGCTGCTGCACCTCCACCTTGATGATGTCTTCATAGATGTCATCCCCTTCATCTTCACACGGGACACAGTCATAGATGTCCTCACCCAGGTCATGTTCGCTGCACAGGGAGAGGTGGGTGAGCAAAGAAGAAAGGTCCAGCCACCTGGACTGGGCAGCTGTAAAGCATTTCCACGGCACCTGGCAAGGTTACCCTCCTCAGCTGAGGGTCCCCATCTACAAAGTGGAGTGCCTCTGTGAGTTTAAATCAGATTAGGCAGAGACTGTCATGGGGTTCTGCTTGTCTTCAAAGGTTCTTTCTTTCTCAGCGATGCCCCAACCCTGGAGTAAATGCTGGAGACACACCAGGCAGAAGCCCTGGTTTGAGACACCTTCCTCCACTGGGATCCTCTTGGGCTGGTCAGCAGAAATGCCCAGCTCCTACCTCAGAACAGAATTCCCATCTCAGCCTGTGCCTGGGATCCCCAAGTGCTCTGAGTAGCTAGCCCAAAGTCTCCACTATCCTTGTGGCCCCATCATGAAAATCAAGGGTACAGGACCCACATATGACTGTCTCTCGCACATCGTGGACACCAAGCAGAACGGAGGAACTGAGAGAGACATGAAATACATAGTGCACCTTCTCAAGCCAGAACCCACAAAAGCAAAGACCAACTTTTGATTCTGCTCACAACTCCTGGACTTTCTCCAAGCTACCCATGACAACTAATTAACAATGACTGTCAATCACTGTGCCTACAATCACTATTGTGCTTTGAATGAGAATGGCTCCAACAGCCTTATTTGAATATTTGGTCCCTAGTTGGTAGAACTGTTTTGGGAAGGATTAGGGGGTGTGGCCTTGCTGGAGGAAGTGTGTTACTGGGGGATGGACTTTGAAGTTTCAAAGGCCCATGCCAAACACAGGCAGTCTTTCAGTCTTTCTCTCCCTCCCTCTCTCTTTGTCTCCAACTTGTGGATAAGATGTAAACTCTCAGCTACTACTCCAGCACCATGCCAGCCGGCCGGCCTGCTGCCATGCTCCCCACTATGAGAGTCATGGACTCACCCTATGAAACTGTAAGCAAGCCCCCATTAAATGCTTTCTTTTATAAGTTGCATTGGCCATGGTGTCTCTTCATAGCAACAGAAAAATAACTAAGACAATCGCCTAGGAGACAAACTCCCGAGCATGTCTGAGAGAATCTCTAGATTGGACTGACTGAGATGGGAAGACCCACCTTGAATGTGGGAAGCATCATTCCATGGGATAGGACCCTGTACTGAATAAAAAGGAGAAAAAATCTGAGCACCAGCAGTCACCTCTCTCTCTGCTTCCTGACTGTGGGTGCCATGTTTACATCTTAAACCCCAGCAGGAAGCAGAGTGCACTGAAAACAGTTTTCATGTTTAAAGGCTTCGAGACTTTAATGAAATGTCTTTAAACTCCCAAAGCCTGCTTCCAGTGACATACTCCCTCCAGCAGGGCCATACCTCCCCAAACACTGCCAGCAACTGGGAACCAAGTATTTAAATGCCTAAGACTATGGGGGACATTTATCATTCAAACCACCACAGTTACCTCCCGCAAGAGCGCTCTGAGACCTCTGCCTGTGTGTCTGGGTTCCCAGGCACACCAGGAGCTAGTGCAGTCCCCAGACCCCCTTTCCATCCGCCTTGTAGTTGATTATAAGACATCTGCCCCATGCTTTGGCAATCTCATCCTTCACTCTGAACCCTCCCCAACCCATGTTGCAGATCTCCTCAAGCAGTCTGCCTCAGGGGAAGTAACTGTGCTCTGGGGTTCAGAGGTGCAGATAGCGAGCCCTGAGCTGATAGCAATGAGATCCCACAGGGTAAAGGTTTGGAAACGGTGGTGCTTTGGGTAACCCACCTTCTGTCCCAACCCACAAGCACAGATCAGAGGACAAGGCTAACAGAGGAGGAGTCACACTCAACAGTCACACAGAGAGGTGACCACCTACCCTTGAGCCTTCTGAACACCTATACCCACACCAAAGTTTTTATTGTTGTTTGGTGTCTTTCAAGACAGTCTCAACTCTGTAGCCCAAGCTGGCTTAGAACTCACCATGGAGCCCAGGCTAGCCTCAAATTCATGACAATCCTCCTGCCTCACTAGCCTACTAAATGCTATGTGGACAGGGATGTGCCACCATGCTCAGCTTAAGTTCTTTTTTTTTTTTTAATAACTTTTATTTATTATTGCGTATGTGTACACATGGTGGGAAGGTGCATGTGCTACAGTGTGTGTGGTCAAATCACTGTGTGGACTCCATTCTCTCTTGACACCTTTATTTGGACTTCAGAGATCTAACTAAAGTACCAGGCTTGCATATAGGCAACTACCCTTTGAGCCAGCTCACTGACCCATCAACTTAAATTTTAAAAAGCCATTTGTTCATTTTAGGCCCATAAAATCCTTAGAGGTGGCCATTTTGCACATTAAATAATACACCTGTGCTTGCATGCAAATAGGAATACACACACACACACACACACACACACACACACACACACACTGTGGCCTCAGCCCCAAGTCTTCCTGGCTCTTCTCCCTGCAAATAGTGAATTATCATCAATGGTGTGCAGACACTGGGGTGCACACAGCCTCCTGCCATGCAGGGCTCACATTCAAGTTCACCTCAGAACATCCTGTGGTCTTTCGTGCTGACCCATGAGAGGGTCCAACCCTAGGCAGGTCTGTTTGTCCCTTGGAAACTGTCACCAGAGATAACACAAATCATTTCCCCTGCCTTTCTGGGCTCTGTGCCAAATTTTGGCCCTGCCACTCCCTACCCTCCAGACTCCTGGGCCAGGTGAGGGCTTCATGGTCCTTTCTGGCAGACATCAGTCAGCAGAGTGAGGCTGGAGGCAGAGCTGCTGTCTACAATTCCGACCACGTGGAACTGAGGGAAACAGATGCTCCAGGCTTCAGGAGCAGATTGCTCTTGGCAGATGAGACACCTCCCTTTCTAGAGACAGACACCAGCTTCGCTCCAATGGGCTGGGGGAAGGAAGTGATGGACAGGGAGCTTTGATGGCTACATATTCCACAAGCCAGTGAAAGGGGTCCAAATGGGTAAAATTTGAGCCTGAATAGGGTCTTGCAGATTGGCAACCAGCCAGCATTGGAGCCCCCACTTTTTCTCATCCTACCTTGTGAGGATATCCAAGACAATTCCAGGATCACCCAGCTGGGTTCCTTCCCAATAAAAGACCTGTGCATGGACCCTACCTCAGGCCGACTGGAACCAGCTCTTGAAGTATGACTCTTAGCTCTCCTAAGGGCCTGGCTCCCAACTCTCACTTGAAGATGGCATGGCTGGAAGGATCATAGCTCTACTGTAATCTCTAGAGCCCTGTCCTGATTCATAGTGAAACATCATTCATGTCTCACATACTCCATGGTACCCAGCTCTGAAGCCTTGGACAGGTGGATGCACAAAAGAGCAGGTGCATATGCTAAACTTGGGTAGGAGGGGTCAGCCCCATCGTCCCCCAACAAGGCAGTGGGTTTGCAAGGAGGTCCCAGCATTTCCTAGTCAGATGAGATTGGAATGGCACCGTCAAGTTCCCCATGAACTTGTAGGTTCTAGCAGAGGTGAGACAAGCTCTCGGCACCCTTACCCCCAGCTGACTCCATATCAGCTGCACACACCTGCATCCACTGGCCCTTAAGCAATGCCAGATGGTGGATTTTCAGTGTCTTTGGTAGGGTTGATAATACTAGAAATATACCTTGGCTGACCCATTCTGACAAAGGGACTGTCCAACACCCGAGCCAACCCATTCCACCTTATCACAGACCGACTGATCTCTCTCTCTCCACTTCCCCACCCTCAACCTCCCTCCTGGCTGACCCTCAACAGACCACCTTCCCCACTGCAAAGTCGACAGCATAGACAGCTCTTCCCTTTGGCATCTGGTTTCCTGTCCTCTGCGTCTCATTCCTGAGTTCAGGAGGATTTGCAGCTGGTCCTTTGCAAAGCTGAATGAGTGATCCGATCTCCTTTTCTATGGACACTGGGACCCTTAAAAGTGCAACCAAATATGGGGGCATGCTCTTGTAATGCCAACACTAGGGAGGTAGAGAGAAGTGGATCCTTAGGGCTTCCTGGCCAGCCAGCTGAGCCTCCTTGATGAACTCCAGGCCAGTGAGAAACCCTGCCTCAGAATACAAGAAGGGGAGCTAAAGAGATGGGCTCAGAGATTAATAGCACATACTGCTCTTGCAGAGGACCAGCTTGTTCCCAGCACCTGCACCAAGTGGCTCACAACTGCCTGTAACTCTAGCTCCAGTGCTTTCCTCTAAACTCTTTGGAAATCTGTTCTCACACATGCACATACCACCACCTGACACATACTTAAAAAATAAAATAAATATGAGGCTGGAGAGATGGCTCAGTGGTTAAAAGTATGGATTGCTTTTGCAGAGGACCAGGTTCAGTCCCAGCATCTACATGGCAGCTCACAACCACCTGTAACTCTCTCTAGGCTTTCTTCTGGCCTCCACGGGCTCTGTATATATGTGGTGCACATACATACGTGCAGGCAAAACACTCATACACATAAAAACTCACACAACTCAGGTCCTCTACAAGAGCAGCAAGTGTTCTTAACCTCTGAGTCATCTCTCTAGGCCCCTGCTAAGCATTCATTCTTAACTGAACAAAGTCTATTTTCTCAGATTTTTTTTTCCTATTATCTTACCTAAGAAACCTTTGCTTTCCTCTAAGTCACAGAGGACTGACTACCCGACATTTTCTAAGACCTGTACAGTTACAGCGCTTCTGTTCAGGTGTCTGTCTGATCCATTTGAATTGGTTCTGTGTATAACATCCCCACAGGAATGCCCAAGTGTTCCAGGGTTATCTGCCCAAGACTTTCTTCTTTCTAGTTGGCTTCTTAAACATCTTGGACAAAACTCCACCTCACTATATAACTCCAGGTCCCTTCTAGAACTCTTGGTTCTGTCCTACATGGGCACTCACCTGCCCATATGCAAACATTGATGTTCACTTCGATCTATGGAAGGTTTTGTGATGTTGTTTATAAAGTCCTCCAGCTTTTTTCTTTTACAACACAAAATGACTCGTTGGGTAAGGGTGCTTGCTATCAGGCCTGACAACCCAAGTTTGATTCTTGGGCTCCACATGGTAGAAGGAGAGAGCTAAGCCCACACACTGTCCTCTGAAACTCCACCGCAGGCCATGGCTCCTAATTTTGTTAAGTGAATACCAGACATTATGACTGATATGCATGGAGACTCTGGGTCCTGCAACTTCTGGCATCGTGTTTATTCTAAGAATGAACCTAGCTGGACTCAGAACAGAGGACATCCTGCAGAGGGCAGAGCTGACATAGCCACTGGATTCGGGTTCCAGCTGCCACCACGTTTTGGTGGAACACTTGGGTCCCTTGCTATACAGATAGGATGAAGGGTCAGTTGAGGATGAAGGTAGATTCTGGGCTTCTGCTGAGACCCCTGCCTCCCTTCCAAACTCTTTCATGCTTCACCCACAAAACAGTTCTAAAGGCCTGAAGACCATGTGGTCAGGTCCACCACAGTCAACAGCCCTACTTCTCAGTTTCTGTCTTCGTCTTGTTTCTGTTGCTGCCCAAACACCCGGACCAAAACAACGTAAGGGAGAAGGAGTTTATCTGGCTTGCAGGTCCAGGTGACAGTCCTTGTTGCAGGGAGTCAGGCAGCAGGATCCTGAAGCAGAGAGTCACATCACATCCACAGTCAAGAGCAGAGAACAATGAACTGCACATGCAAGCTAGTGCTCAGCACACTTTCTCCACTCTTCAAGAGCGCAGGATCCCCTGCCAGGGAATGGAGCCATCCACAGTGGGCTGGGTTTTCCCGTCTCAATTAACACAAGCAACATAATCCCTCACCCATATGCCCAGGGGCCCACCTGATCTAGACAATCTCTCATTGAGACTCTCAGATGATTTTAGACTGTGTCAAGCTGAGAATTAATACTAACCATCACCCCTCCCCAACCTTCAAGGAGTTCTCAGTCCAGTGTTCTGTCTGTCCTACTGTCAGTCTGGATCCTGACTGCCTTTCAGAGGCACAGGTGTTTAGTTCCAAGCCTGTGGCACTCCTGGCAGGTAGTGAAATGTTCATGAGGTGAGGAAGACGTTAGGTCACTGCGGGTGGGCCCTTGATGAACTATTAAGACCCCACACCTTCCCCTCTCTTTTCTCAACTGTCATGAGTTTCACCCCTGTGCCCTGAGTTCCATCATGACATCAGTGCTACCACAGGCTAAAGCAGCTGGGCCTGAGACCATGCACAGAAACCGCCATGACATCAGTGCTACCACAGACTAAAGCAGCTGGGCCTGAGACCATGTACAGAAACCGCCATGATGTCGGTGCTACCATAGACTAAAGCAGCTGGGCCTGAGACCATGCACAGAAACCGCCATGACATCAGTGCTACCACAGACTAAAGCAGCTGG
>CABHPH010151749.1:0-25530 GCA_902168325.1 Peromyscus nudipes
ATGCTAGTAGTTAAGAATTCTGAAATCTCTTTTGAGATAAAAGACATCCTATCAGGATGTGGCACACAATATTGAAAATCCATTATTGCTTTATCGTCACCTATTAATAAAAATATATTAATAGGAAAATTTGATGTGTAAAGGCTGGGGTAGTAGGGGTGTGTGTGTGTGTGTGTGTGTGTGTGTGTGTGTGTGTAGGAAAAGGTCTCAGATGCCATCATCTGAAACTTCCCAGGTAGCTTGCGTCTATATTATGTCAAGCAGCAGTACTGCAGGAATAAGACAAATGCTCAGAAAGTTCTGAGGTGGTTTTTGTTCATTGTATCTAGGTAGCAGTCAACATTGCTTGAAAGGAATCTCCAAATTATCTCAATTTTCTTAAATTTACCCTAATTGTTATAATAAGAAACCTAATGATCTAATTGTACCTCTGAAAGAAATGGTTTGGTATCTTAGTTTCTGGAGGAAAGATGTAGAATAGACCATGGCTTTATGAATATATGACCACCAGTCCAGGTTACAAAGCTTCAGAACTGCAGGAGACGGGAAGCATCGTATCATGATCATGAGTTCCTTTCTTTAGCCGTAGTCTTGGTGGCCACCTTTCCTCGCTGACTCTCCTATTCATCCTGTGTGTCTCATTTTCCTCTACCACATTGGTTGGGAGTAGCTCACCTTGTCCTCTCTGTTGTCACTCACCTGGTGTCATATGCCTCTCTGACTATAAACCTCATTTAAATCAGGTTAGCCAAAGTGGTCAGAATATACCTGTGGTCATTAATAAGCCCGTGACTGGTTGACAATAAAGATCTGACTTGTTTCCACCCACTTGATGTAGCCCTGGCTGTGGTCTTACTTCTTTATTCACAGTACACTCCAGAGCTAAGGGTTCACCTACCCCTGTGAGCAATTTTGTAATGCTGCACATCATAATTCCTTATTTTTCAGCCCATTTTCTGAATTAGTGTCATTATTTTCACAAGAAACAAACAAACAAACAAAAAAATAACCTCAGTCCACAATTACAGTGGGAAACAGCTTGTTCAGAAGGAATAAGTATTTTCTTTGTGCTTCAGTTCGTTAAAGGAGGCGAAATATCTGGAAGGCTAGAGGTCTGTTATCTCAGTTGGCTGAAGCCCAGTATTAGAAAGGCCAAGTTTACAGGGTCTCATCCCAGATGGATTGATTAGTGGGATTTGCTGCATTTTTTTTTTTCAAGAATTCTCTTCATTTTTGTCTTCTCAGTTATAATATATGAAAATAGTGTTATGAACTTCATGGGGCTGTTGAGGATTAAATGAATCCATACTTTTGTATTTCATGAAACAGACACACAGCAAGCTCCCCATAAATGGTGGTTATGGTTTTTGTCCTAGTTAGTATTAACTGTCAACTGGATATAGCCCAGACTTACCTGATAAAAAAAATCTTAATTGAATAATTGTCTTTATCAGGTTGGACTATGGGTATGTCGATGGGGGATTATATTGACTGCTGATTGACACAGGTGTGCCTAGCCCACCGTGGGCAGCACCATTCTCTAGGAATGCTTAAAGGAGTCTGCTAAGCATGAACCCAAGTAAGCAAGCCAGCAAGCAGTATTAGTTCTTTGTTTCTGCTATGACTTCCTGCCTTAACTTCCCTCAGTGTGACCTGGAAGTGTATGTGGAGTAATTCCATCCTTCCCCTAAGCTGATTGTAGTGTTTCATCACAGCAAGAGAAAGGAAACTGAAACAATTATATTATTATTAGTTAGGTATTTCAACAAATAATTAGCACTTCTTGGGAACTAGGCTGTGTTATGGGTTCTGGTCATTCTCAGTAGACTGACTTTACTGTTGGGCGGAGTAATAAAGTCACGGGTACTATCGTAACTCAAGGTTCGTCCAGATGACGGAGGAAAGACTCTACTGGAAGAGTGACGGTTGAGCATGTATATGTGAGATTCCTGATGAATGGAAAGGGAAGGGAGAAAGTCACTTCAGGAAGAAAGGGCTGTGAGTGCAAAGACTTGGGATGGTATGGAGCTGGGACATCAGAAGGCTCAAAGGATGGCCAACAAGGAAGGAGAGAGAGACAGAGACAGAGACAGAGACAGAGAGAGACAGAGATGGGAAGAGAGAGAGAGGTGGCATAGAGAGATAGGCAGGCCCCTGGGTAGGCATTTATTTTGGTTTCCTCAGACCAAGGGCTTTTCTTAGAGTAGGCACTGCAAAGCTAAACTGTAGTCTCATGTGAACCGGGATAGTCTGCCATTGTAGGCCAGCATGATAGTCTGCCATTGCAGGCCAGCATGCACACAGACCATAGTCAGTCATCACCAAGACTGATGGCCTAGGGATCGAAGTGGCAAAGTCAGTGGACCTCTTCTCTAAAGAAAAGACAACTGGAAGGAAAAGAATTGTAACAATGATCATTGATATGGCATCTGAGGGACAGAAGAAAGATACGAAAAGGCTTCAAAATTAGTTTGCAGATAAAGGATCATGGATTTATCGATTCATTCAGGATGAATCAATGTCCCTACCTCTATCCAGATTTGAGATCACTCTGTAGAAGACACCAGCTTGCACAGGGGTTTGCCCAGCTTTCTAAGTATATTCCACGGATTCTTAAGAAGGTGGGGGACAAGGGAATGAATTTCTAGCTAACTGATGCTTACACTGGGTTCTAATTCTACTCAGATGTCGGTGTCCCAGCTTCTCTCGTGGCCTCAAAATAAATGGAATTGATTCTTCTCTACCTTGATAGCTACTTTTCTGTGTCAACTTGCCTTGGCTGAGGTGCTGCGACATATATTCAGATATTACTCTAGGTGTGCCCATGTGTTTATGAATGAAATTAGTATTTGAATTGATGAACTATGTAAAGCCAGTATCCCTTTCTAATTTCATAATATAAATAGGTCTCTTATAATTCATTAAAGATACAAATAGCTAAAAAGACTGCTATCCCCTCTTGTAGAGGGGACAAGTTGAGCACATGCATGCGTTCATTCTTCCCTCTCTGCTTCTGTGCTGAGGCCACCATGTGATCACATGATCACTTCCAGCTCCTGCCGCTGTGACCGCCCCTACAATGATGGATTCTACCCTGGGACTGAAATGAACCCTTTCTTCCCCCACTTAAGCTGCTTTTGTCGGGGTGTTTGGTATAGCCCCAGAATAGAAACTATGATATGTACACATAATTTAATAATATATAATTACATATTTAAAGCCTTGCTAGAAGAAAAAGACAAACGCTGGAGACTACAATCCACATCGTATTGAATTTCCATTGTCAATTTAAAATATGGGACATGTGATTTGTTTCGGTCAAAGTGAAGGTTACTCCCAGTAGACGAGCTTGCTCTGTTTTCCATAGCATAAAACCCTTCAAAGGGAGGCAGGTGGCAAGGAGAAATCTAGAAGGAACGGAGCATGTTGACTTTAGAGACCTTCAGTCTTGGAGGTAGCATAAGTGATGGAATGGCTTCTCATGATGTCAAGCCTACTTTTTAGGTTTATTTTCAGTCATTTTCTTCAGTGAACTGGCTTTCAAGTGAGTCACGCACTGGCCACTGGCTGAAAGAGAAGTGAGAGATTGGTGGGGTGTCCAGCCCTCTTTGCTCCCCTGGCCCTCAAATGAGAGACTGGAGGCCGGAAGTGGGGAAGGAGCAGAAGTCAGTGAATGAACTGGGTCCCAGACTCTTCCAGTATTCTTTGTCATGCAAAACCTGAGTGCCGCATACTTCTCCCTCAAACATTACCCTTTCAATAATATCAGAGCAACTAAAAACATTACATAATGCCTACTTTTTTTATTAGAGGAAAAAAAATGAGCTTATGGTAATTTTATAGGTAAGGGAGGAGAAAGAATTTAAGGTAATATAAAAACGTACACAATAGCCAAGAAAAAAATATTAAAAAAACAACAACAATGCTTTCTCTTAAAAGCAACAACACCTACATCATACCCACAACTCCCCAAAAGTAGCCTTTATTACTGAAATCTGTTAATTATTGACATATAATTTACATGCAGTAAAAGGTACCTGTTTTAAGTGTTCAATTAAATGAACTGTGATAAACACCTGTGAAGTCACCCTCTCTGTCCTATTATGAGCCATTTCCATCACTCGGAAGTCTCCCTTGGGCCTGCGCATGCCATTTCACACTTGGTGTTTTTAGCCTCTGGAAAATGCCACCCTTCTTCCTGTCACCAGCATTTTGCCTTTTCTAAAGTTTCAAACACACAAAATAATACAGTATGGAGTTGATTTAGTCTTGCTTCTTTCATTTAGTGTAACGCATTTGTGTTTCATGAACCCCTAAAAGTTGCCTGAGTCTTGTACAAATATCATCATCTCTGTATACCTATAGCTATGTGACTAAATGTCAGAGGTGTAGTAGCATTACAAACCTCTTTTTTACATGTGTATATTTATAGAGTCATTGTGTGTGTGTGTGTGTGTGTGTGTGTGCTTTGAATGTATGTGGCATGCTTTTTTGCAACAGTTTTACTCAAGTAGAGTATCTTTGAGATTCTTTTGATGTCATTTTAATGGATCTGGCTTGTTCGTTTTCAGTACCTTGTAGTACTCTACCATAGAAGTCACCCCAAATATACTCAGCTATTGCCATGATAAACACTGGGCCCCTGACCACCCATGCATGTGTTTTCTTGTGTTCAGTGCAGGGTTTCTTTAGGCAGACATTTCACATCGGAATATCTGGGTCAAAGCGTAAGCTTTTTTTTTTTTTTTTTTTTTTTTTTTAGTGTGAAATGACATTGCCAAACCAAATGGCTTTGTTATAAGCTTTGTAAATATGTCATTAACTTGCTGTCAGCTAAGTAAATACAATTTGTAATAGGTGGTTCTGTGAAATTTCCATGTTACGTTCATTCACTAAATGTTTATGCAACATTGACTCTGGGCCAGAAACTGTTCTTAGGGCTGGGATGTGTTGATCTATTTCTGGAGTCTCTTCTCACATGTAATCTTGCTTTCTGAAAACACTGGACAGGGCTTGGCATAGAGTACTCAGCCAGAGCTGGAGACTGTGTGTCCCTTTCCTCCTTGCCTCATTGACCCATGGAGCTGTTCTCTCTTACAACTCAAAATGTTTCCACCATAGCTGTTTGCTCAACGCTTGGTGCGCTCCATGTCACCCTTGCTTAGTTATTACTCTGTACGTCACATCAGGATGGTGATGGCTGTGCTGTATTGGGCTGTTGTTGTCAACATTTGGCATTGTGGGACTGGTGGGTAAGGCCTTTGATACCATTTTTCTCTTTTATTGTGATGAAAAAGCAAGAGATAGGGCGTCTAGCCTCTTGACAAAATTTGAAGTTTAGTGCTACATGGACGGGTCTGTAGAATGTTGCTCTGTTTTCTTCATAGGGATTGTAGTCAGACAGAGCTGTGACCTCCCATACAGAACACACTTCGTTTTGGTTAGTTCCATGAGGCATGATAGGCAACCCAGTTTGTTAAGAGACCATTTCGAGGATAGACCTTTCCTTTCCATTACTTCCTTTGAGCCCCTTAAGATCCTAAAAACAAGACTTGGGGATTTGTGTTTCAAATAACGAAACAATCAAGAAAGGCCAAGGACCAATCTCTGCTGTTTCCAAGGTAAGACTGGTGGGGATATGAGACTTGGGTAAGGTTCCCTTACACCAAAACTTGTTTTTAAACAAAACTGCATGCTTCATTTTCATAGAAGTCTAAGTCTTCTAGTATGAAGCTAACATGTGGTCTATGCCTCTAGTTATGCCTTTGAAAGTAGAAATGCTAATCTCTAAATCTACAGTTGCTCTGGAGCACTCATTTTGACCTAGTCCAGAGGCCTGAGAGTTATCATTCTCTCTCTCTGTCTCTCTCCTCTCTGTCTCTCTCATCACACCTGAAAAGGGGCCTTTACCTACTTTTGACAGACTGGGCTGAATTGGTTGGTTTCACATGCTCCCTAAAAAGTAAAATTTTCGATTTGTAAGTGAGACCCTGCTGGTGGCCTTGAATGAGTGCTTCTCTGCACATAAGTAAGGGGAAACCTACTAACTCCTCACAAGACCACCCTTGATCCTGCCTCAAGCCCCCACCCTCCATGCCTCTCCTGGCATTTTCCTAATGGTTGAGCCCGTTGGCTTTCAGAAGTCTGGAGCAGCCTCCTAGTCACAGTCCTTGCAGATGGGTAAGGGCTCTGTGTGCATGAGCAACAGCAGAATTGAAGACTCGCTAGCTTTCCTCTTTATTGCTCCATGATTTCTTCCATTAAGTGTTCTATTATCCTGTCCAAATCAAAAGTACATTGCCGGCGTCCCTGCACAGCCAAGTATCCTATGGGCCTATTCATTCAGCATATTGTCGTTTTCAGACTTTATGTCTTGTCAAAGAGAGACACAGAAATAAAACAAAAGAACAGAAGTCTCCAAATGAATGGGCTCGATGCGTGGAGGAGAAAAGTTGAAGTATTAAAATCGCTCATCAGATGTTCTGAAAAATCATTTCAGCTGCTCCAAAAAAGAGGAAAAAAAAAAGAAAAAAGAAAGAAAGAAACAAAATTTTATTTTGAAGGCTGTGTTCCAAGAACTTCCCCTTTGATTTTTTTTAAAAACCATCTGTCATGTTTGTTTCATTCCAGCCTTGAAGTAAATAGATTTAGAGAGTGTACGGCGGCCATTGAAACCTTCCGCAGAAGGACGGAGACAGCCTGCTCAGTCAGTGCCCTTCTGGTATACTTTAATCAAAAGGCTTTGAAATTAAGGGGAAAAAATACCCAAAGACATTTTGCTTGGTTGGGAATATGGTGTGCCTAACACAGAATGTTATTCTGACCTGTTGTTGAATGTCTCAAAACTTTTGCTCTGAGCACAAGGGGAGGTTTGTCATTGGCATGAGGGAATGTGTTCTCCCTTTTCATGCTTTGATTTAATCACCTGAATACACAGCTTTATTTCTTTAATAGCAGCAAGCCTCGGGAACGCCATTCTTCACTTAGAATAAAGGAGCTGGGCTTTCCCATTCATCCTGACTGTTGAACCTCCTGGTAAAATTTTTGCTCACTTATTCTACCTCAGGAAGTTTGTCCCACTCCTAGGAGCCACTGCCCTTTCCTGTGAGCGTCTCCAAGGTGTTTGGGTGGCTTCCCCGATAAGAACCTTGAACTGGAAGCTTTCATCCTTCAATGTCACGAGGAAAGAGGACCCATGAACTGTCCCCCCCATGAGACAGATGAACTGTTTTCTGGAACAGGGACACTTTCACAGATCGATAACTGTTGGCGAGCAGGGGAGAAAACAAGAGTGTGAGAAACTCATTATAATATGAAAATATTCTAAATAAATAAATGGCAAGTACTAACACGCTCAAAATAATAGTGTGGAAGTGAGTGACAGCGTGCGAGCTTGCAAACACAGAGCCACTGCTTGCAGAAGTTCCACAGTGATTAACAATGATGATGCTTATCACCTACTGCTTGGAGAGCTAGGTTCGAACTGATGGGTCGACTCTACCTCTAAGAGTATCTGTAGCTAGAGTGCAAACTGGAAAACATTCTAGATTGAGAAGTGGCCTGATTTACCTGCATGCATCAGAGCTTCATGTGAATGTAGAAGAAATTTCAACATCAGTTTGACGACACTGATGTCTTTACAGAAATAGTAGGATATTTTGGAGTGAGCGTTGTAATAATCCAGCCTGAGTGTTGGAGGAGGGGCAGGTAAGGAGTCAGATGAAACAAGATTGACTAATAATAATCAGTGGAACTGAGTGGCAGCTGAGTGACAATACATAGCACATTCACACTCTGGCGCTCTCTCTCTCTCTCTCTCTCTCTCTCTCTCTCTCGTGTGTGTGTGTGTGTGTGTGTGTGTGTGTGTGTGTGTGTAAGCACACGTGCCGGAGGTGGGCTATGTGGGTTGAATATGCAGATACACATGCATACCTGTGTCCTGTGTCAGTCAGGGCCAGAGGTCGGCCTGGAGTCTTCCTTAATCATTCTCCACCTTGTTTTGTGAGGTAGGTTTCTTACTGAACCTGGAGGCCATCCACATGACTAGACAGACTGGCCAGCAAACCCCTTTCCTCCTCCATCTCTGGTCCTAAGCACTGGATCACAGGTTCCTGCCACCATGCTGGCTTTTTCTGTAGCTCTTGGGGTCTGAACTCAGGTCTTCTTGCTTGTGCAGGAAGTACTTTGCTCAGGAGCCATCTCCCCAGCCCCTAGAATGGAATTTTACAGAAGAAATTATATATATATCTAGGAGTTGAAAAGGGGAAGTGACTGTAATAATGAAGAAGATTAGGGGCACCAGAGCATTCTCACAGAGATTTGAGACAGAAAGGCACCACCTGTAGATATCACTAATTTTACAAATTTCCCTTACATGTCAATAGGTGCCAAGAAAGGGACATGTGACCCCAAGAAGCCATCATGTTCCAGCTGACAGAGATGAGAAAGAGAAAAGAGACATGTGTCTCCAGTGAGTTCTTATTAAAGAAGGAAGCTTTAACGGACGGGGCTCTTTGCACTTTCTCTCCGAATAGACCGAGTTCCTTAAATTGGTAGCATGATATCTCTAGCCATTTCATACCTATCACAAAATCTAGCACTGAGCACTGTCCATAACAGCCCCTTAGTACCTATTGGTACTGAGTGAATAAAACTTCGAAAAAAATCGCAGATCTGCTAGAACATTTTGGATTCATGGGAGTGCCTGGATGGCTTACTCATAAATAAATCTGCCGGAACAATGTTAAAAGCTGCCAGATGTCATTGTTTTTATTGATAAATAAGAGGTGCATAATAGGGAATGTATTTTAAACACAGTTTCATTGTATCTCAGAGTGCCCTGTGCAACAATATGTAATTTAGAGCTGTCTGGCAAGGCAGGCCTACATTTTCAAGTTAAATCAAAAGGGCTGGCTTATGTCACAGATGACAACGACCCACTAGGGTTCATTTTGCTAAAACAGCCTTCTTTGAAGACTTCAGATTTTTCAAAATGCTTTCAATTCAGTGATGCTGTTGAAAAAATATTTGCCTCCAAATCAGCGTGTGGCGTAAACCAGAAGGCCCTAGGCCTGGCTTTGCATTGGCAGGGAGGAGCGTCACTCCAGCAGCTCATTCAGCCAGCCTTCCCTACTGTGGAGGGAGCTCAGTAAATGTGGTGGAAAAGGCCTGTGGCTGGGGTTAATCTTACCATCGTTTTTTTGAAAATACCAAAGCTTGTGTTTTAGTAGTGGACAGATTGATAGCTCAAACTGTGATTCACAATACTTTAGTGAACATCTTGATAATTTTACATTGTGTCTGCGATACGACTTGAAAAGTGGGACCCCTCATGCTTGACAGGAAGAGCAGTTGCTAAGATGGCAGAGAGAAGTGTCTTTATCTCCACACCTGGGCAATGCTTTTCCTGGACCTTACTTGGGATCTTAGAACCTTAGGAGTCTTTAGTGCTGACCAACTAAGCTGAGTCCCACACAACCTGTTTACTTTCTCTACTGGAGGGAACAGATGAGGAGAGCCTATAAGCTGCTCACTCTCGGAGCAAGGTTTAAAACCAGGTGTGTTCACTTCGAATTGCGCTTTCACCCTGAACATCCCAGGAGAAAGAAAGGCAGAGTGTTCTACAGGAGTCTCAAAATGTGTTAGAGGGTGCAGGGCATACCTGCTCCTCTCTGTGTACCCCCCTCCAGCAGCCAGCAAGGCATGCAGAGCCCCTTGCCCCAACTGTTTCCAAAAGCGACATTTACAGGACTTCAGAGAGGAGATGTAGGCGCAGCGGATGTGACGGAGGGAGTTGCATTTAAATTGTATTTTTTAAAATGGTCTCGTGATACTTGTCGACTTGACTCAGTTTTAGCCATTTGGGGAAATTTGTACATCTAGTTTAGAATTATAATTCTTTGTTTTGGAAAATTCTCTTCAGAAGGAAATGAGACGAAGGTTCAAAAGGTTTTTTTTTTTTTAAGGCCATCCATCCTTTCTGTATTCTGAGGAGTCTTATTTTACACCTTTCTCTTTCCTGCTCTTCCTGGCCCTACGGCTCCACGTAGCCATCATTTCTTCTGACTCCTGAAATTTTCTCACCCCTCCCTTTCCTTCCTTTTCTCCCCTCCTCTCTCCCCTTCCCCTCTCTTTTCTCCTGATTCCCTTTCTCACTTATATTTCTTCTTCTAAAATCCACTTCCTTTAAAGCATCTGAAAAAAAATCACACGTCACACTTGGGTAAGCAAAATGTTACGCTCCTTGAGATACAGATAGGCCTGGATTATTTGAAACAGAGCTAAGCAACACCTTAGAGTTTCAGGTATCAGAAACAGTGGATGAGAGGGCTATAGTTTGGAACAGAGGCATTTGTCCATGAAGCAACCAACCTGTTGCTTGTAGACCTTGGGGTGTTAAATTGTAGTTAGCTGCATCTGTAAGCTAAGAGACGCTTCTAAGTTCATGTCAGAGGTAAGGGCATTTCCAACTGACAGGAGGAAGCAAAAGTAAAGAAGCAGATGTGGAGAGAGGATGGCTTTAATTACGAGGATAGTCTTCACGGTTGCTCTCATTTCTGAAGTATTTTAGGGGTAGGTAGTGACGGTCAGGT
This sequence comes from Peromyscus nudipes, assembly GCA_902168325.1. NCBI lineage: Eukaryota > Metazoa > Chordata > Mammalia > Rodentia > Cricetidae > Peromyscus > Peromyscus nudipes. The sequence goes on from CABHPH010151749.1 coordinate 10,593, forward strand.
GAAATTTCATCACGAGCGTCTGAAAGGCGCACAAAAGTCTGCTGTGTGTGTAGCTATGCCCCGTGGGCTCTTCTATAGGTATGCTCAGTACTGGGAGCGAAAGACTGCTGCACCTCAAGAGCATGGTGCAGAAGTCTGCCCAGCCTGGAATGAGGAGGGCCTAACTAGTATTATCACAGAGTCAAGAGTACACTTGGCATTCTGCAAAACCACCAATGAAAAAGCTGAGTTCCTTCTCTGATCATGCGTGTCATGACGGCTCCTGTCCTCTGCCTACCCTAACCGTGCCTTTGATATCGTCTACAGATTTTTAAAAGGTTCCTAAAGCAGCCTGAAGCAGGCCGTGCTCCTGACTGGGAGCCATGTTCATACTCACGCACAGGGCAGGTTTTAAAACAGCAGAGTGAGAATGTGCCAGAAACATTTTGGGTCCTTCTAAGCATTTGGACTCTGAAGGCTTCAGAAACAGTTTCAATGACAGCCATGGAGGAGGTGGGCAGAGGGATATGGATGGACTGAGGGAGGGAGAGAAGGAGGGAGGAGAATGGGAAGAAAGAGGACACCATTACCTGCTGAGAGATGTCGGCTTGCTGCTTCTAGATCTCCAATTGATAAACACTCCAAGGGAGTCTCACTGGGGTACAAGCCACTCCTAAGGGAAGGCCCCACTCCCAGTAGATGGCCAACATGAAATGAACTCAGTGATATTTTGGGAGGTTCTTTGACTCATAATGTTTGATATTTTATTTTTATCTGTACAGATCCTTTACCGTCCTTGAGACACCAATGCCCTAAGCTGTTTGAAATAGAGAGTTAAGCAGTACCTTAGAGATTCAGAGATAATGATGAAAGGGCTATGCTATGGAACAGAAGAATTTGTCCATTTGTCCGCTATTGTGGCTTCTGTGTTTGTGATTTTGTGGGATTCCTGTGTGTGTGTGAACATGTGTGTCTCTGTGCCTATATTTGTGTTTCTTGGGCTTTTTCTTGAGATTTCTTTCATCTGTTTGTTCTGTGCTATTCCAGTTTGTTTTTGTTATGTCTGATTTTATCTCATTTTATAATTATTCTTTAGATGCCTGTTTTCCCATGATGGGGGTGTGGATCCAGATGGGAGGGGAGGTGGGAAGGATCTGAGGGGAGTTGGGGGAGGGGAAACTGTGATCAATATATCTTATGAAAAAATATCTATTTTCATTAAAAAAAAAGAACTCAAGACTTCTGAAATCAAAGAAAGGCTGTGAATGTGTGTTCCAGGAATTGAATCAGGACTTGTTCTGTAGGTCAAGGGTGACCCTTATACATTTTAGATTTCTGTTCTCTAAATGAATTACACCTATTTCAGGAAGAACATTTAGTCCTACATGTTTATACGTGCATAACTTTCAATTAAGAATATTTTTCTTTGATTTCCTTTTACATTTAATTGACACTAAGACATCTACACTCAACTTCCAGTTATTGTGGTGTGTTTCATCTACCTTTGATTCTCAGTATGTTTTTCTCAAAAAGACAGTGCAGGGCCCCTCGTGAGCTTGTGGGGAACTAGAGAAAGTAAATTTGTACTGGGGAAAAATTGATGAGAATCTCAGTACTTGCTCCTTTACGTTGGCTAATAAAAGGAATGTCTTAGGGTCTCCTCCAAGAAGTTCAACCAAGATAAGCCCCAAGCTCATCTCACCGTTACAACACTCACTTGTAATCTAAATCTGTGCTTTAATATCTGTTTTCCTTGCACTTAATGACTCTGTTTGCTGCAGGTTATTAGCAGTAGCCCCAGATGACGAATGGAACCATTTCCCCTGAATCCCAACACCTTCTTCCTGTACATGAAAGCAAGCTCCTCTGTGCTAGAAGGTGATATTCCATGTGAGAAAATCGTGGGGACTTCAGGAAACAGGTGAGACCATAAAATAGGATTGTGGATGAAATCACCTGTTGACGATTGTGGAGCGGAAGATATCCCTCCCGAACATCTTCAAATTCCTTCTAGAGTATTTAGGGAGGGATGATTTGAGGTCAAGTCAGTTCTTGCTGGAAGTTCTTTTCTGCTTGCTTCCCTTGGGCATCACTGGAATCCCCAAGGGAGGAAGGTAGTTTGTGAGCTCTTGTAGAGTCAGAATGCCCATGGATAGTGCACCCGAAATATGATCAGTTAAAGCTGTGCTGGTTTAATGCGGTGATCTTGTCGCCCTATGGGCTGAAGTTCTCATCCATTGTTATCTGTGTCTGAGGTAAGTCAGTATCTGAAATCAAGGTACGTTTTTGTTTCATAATTTTTTAAAAAGTGTAACACTTCAACATTAAGTTTTATAGAATACAAAAGGCTTTAAAAAGGGAATGTCAGTCTCTGATCATTAATTTTATTTGTCATTAATATTTCAGGCTGTTTAATGATCTGGTATTCAGAGACTTTTTAAAAAAATTCTTGCATCAAAATAGAAACATAAATATCAGCCTTTGTTCTCTAATTAAAGAATTGAGATAGTTATCCGTAGACATTTGAAAGACAACTCAACCAGCTAGCAGATGGAATCATACAAATTTTAAATAGCATTATAGTACTTATTAAGCATTTTATAAAGAGAAATGACAATGTGAATTAGAAAAAAGTTGAAACATTAAGAAATAATTCCACAATTTCAGAGCTGGGGAAATGAAAGGAGTTATGAATAGATGAGGGCATTGCCTCCTGCTGCTGCCGTTGGGATGTTCAGAAAGTCTTGGATTTCATTGTTACAAGGTTTTTTCCTTGTTCGGGAGTGATCTAATCTAACACTCACTGTTCTTATAGTCTAAATTCAACTGCCTAGGACAGTATTGTTCTTACAGTTGATGCTCAATAAAAAGATGTAAATGACTGAAGAATGTTAATTATTTTTCATTTCCCTCCTATAGGAGAATCATCCTAGTATTTATCCTGTGGCATGTTAGTGCTAATCTCAAAGGTACAAAAAAAGGTAAGCAATATTGGTCAGTTGTCACAAATGCTATGTTACGTGTCTATGAGAGAAGGTGGTGGGCATAGAACCTGTGCTTGAAAAATTGGTGATCCAACACATCCCTTCGTCAAAAGCCTTAAGTGTCATTGAGGAAGAGGGGGGCAGAAAGATTGTAAAAGCCAGAGGCAATGGATGACTAAAGCAGAACTGTTCTCTGCATAGAACAGGGCAGTTGCATGTATGAACTCAACAGTGATAACAACATGCACAAGACCCACACAAGCTCAAGCCAGGAAAAGACCTGCATGGAAGGGAGATGTGACCATGGCACCCTCCCTGTCGCTGAGGAGCTACAGGTAAGTGTTAGCTGCTGGCAGAAGGAGAGTTAACTTTCTTTACAATTATGGCTCTTGCTAGGTTGAACATCCTCCAGCATCTGCACGTTCAGTAATATATGGGCAGCATAGATTGGGTTAAATGGGTTTTAAAAAAGCAAACAAATGAACAAAAAAAAAATGAGGACACAAAGTAAGGTGGGTATGGAAGGGGGGGTGTCTCAGAAGAGTTTAGAGGGAGTAAATATGATCAAAACACAATGTATGAAATTCTCAAAGCATTAATAAAAATATTTAAAAAATGAGTCTCAAAGCAAAAAGAAGCCCAGCTGTAAGGGCAGCTGATTTTTTGTGTATTTCTTCCTTTATATTTATTCTTGTGAAAACTTAGCCTCAAGAAATGTGAGTTTTGATTCTGTGAGGTCTTCAGCCATGCATTCTTTTCTGAAAATGTATTTGTCTGGCATATCAAGTTGTTTAAATGAGCCTAACTCTACTCTAGAGGATGTTTGGAACAGATGTTCATGCCTCTGTTGAACTTGAAGCAGCCAGCCATTCCTTTGTGTACCTTTGGACTGATGTGTGGTTTTGTGCCAGTTGTGTATCCATACGCCAATTTCGTAGCTAAGGTATGGGAAGCTCTCTGGCCATTGTTTCCTGCTCAATATTATTACCTAAGATGCAGCTATATGAGCAAACGACCAACTTGGCAGCAGACAAAACTCAAGACTGTATTTTTAAGCATTTGGAGTAAATAGAAGAAAAAGGATGGGATTAAAATGAAAAGCTTTTTCGTAAGCCATAACTGAGCTCCCTGAGGATACTGAAACATTATCTGGTCCTGTTTAAAACTCAACATGGGACTTGGGCTGGAGCTGTTTAGAAGACAAACATTATTATTAAAGATAGTAGGAGAAAGCCTGAGTTCCTCCTGGTCTACCTCACTCTGCTATACAGTAGCTATCACTTTCTCCCTGGAGGAGGAGGCACAGCTCAGTTACTGTGTCCACCCTCCTTTCTGTGTTTCCTCTTTGAGACCATAATAAAGTTTGAGTGCAGATTCTTGGACTTCCAGGCTTGGTGTTTGTCTCACTGAGATGGACAAGAGTCCACTTAATCACCCATCTTTAAATCACTAGAGTTTGGAGATGGCTTTATAGTTACTAGCATAGATTAAAAGGTGGATTGATCTCAATGAGGGCTAACAGAATATAATCAATGGGAAAAACATATTTATTATTTCTGCAATCATTTGAGGTCTGTTATATGAGGCCAATCTACCTTGATAATGAAGTATGATGACTATGCCTCTAAATCATTCCATGTTCCTTATTTAGCAATTTTAATATTTACTTAGTAAATAAAGCTTAAAGGGACCCAGGAAAATGAGGAATTACCTATTTGTTGGAGTTTTACCTGATGTAACCGTCTTCATTTCAAAACCGTGAGTACTGTGTACCTGCAAATCTGTTTTCCTGAGTGTACATGTATGCCTATTTGAACAGAATGGAATGGGAGGCCTTCCTAAATGACAATCACATTGAGACTTCGCAGTGGAAATGTCAGTTTTCACAATCTTCAATTTAAATGATGAGCTCCCCACTTTCAGTGTGCGGTCATTTCAACTTTGTTTCTTCAGTGTTCTTAGGTGATCAATTTTTCAGAGCTTAACCCTAAGAGAGAAATAATAATAATAACAACAACAACAGCAACCCTCCTTCTCCCCCTTTCCTGTGTGGCTAAAGGGGAAAATCTGCTAGCCCTGATGAGCAGCTCATCAGCTAGACTTGACAAGCCACAAAAAGACCATAGAAAAGATTAGAAACATCTACAGTGTTAGTTACAGGATATTATCCATAGAGCATGTAATCCAATCCAAACCTTCCCACAACAGTTTCACATTGCGCCAGAATTTTTAGGATATTTTCTATTTTCAACCTGTGATCCCATGTAATACATAGTCTTGGCATTTCTTATCACTGCCAACCATGCATTGCTCATTTAAAAAAATGTTTGTTCCAAATTTCAATACTGCACATCCCTTTTGCCTTAGACCAAATGCCTATCACACATTCTCATCATTTTAATTAAACTCGGGCCAATCCAGGGCAAATGTTTGATTTTGACTCAAAAGGTGCATGCAAATCACGAATCCTCTGCTATTCAGGTCGAACACTTCCCATAGCCCTCTTTCAGCATGTGGAATGAAGCGGGTTTGGGACTGTTCATCATTAGAGAGGGACCTGCCGACTCAAAAATAGAAGGAGAAGAAGCCCATGTCCACCCAGTGAGTAAACTTGAGGCATCTGCTGTTTTAAGGGCCTTAGTCTAAAGAAACAAAAGGCGAGGCCCAGAACAGCCCGCTCTTCATTTTATCCCAGCATCAAGCGAACCAAGCGCTAACTGGCCACAGCTGTCAGGCCCCCAAGCCGGAGGAAACCGTCCACGGCCTTGGCACCCAGGAGCTCTGCGTCCCTTTGCTCTTCTAGTGTTCTCCTTCTGCATGGCCTTGAGCAAGGAAACTGTTCCTCTCCTTGGCCTATAAAATGGAGGGAACTCTGGGGCCGAGTCTGCTACACATTTCTCACAGCTTGTATGGCCAATTAGAGATTTCAAAGCGGAAGTCCTACAGTGGCAGAGTTCATTCTCATGAACCAGAAGCTTTGGAAAACATTGATAACTGGAACTCATCAAAGAGAAATCTGTAATGAATATGGAACAAGTTCCTTCAAATCCCCCTGGAGTATTTTTGCTGCTCTTAGTGACTACATGTTGTTCTACGGAGAAAGAGTCCTGCGGTGATGAATTGGGGGGTGAGGTTGCTTATCTGTTAGGGATATTCTACAATTCAAAATCCTTATAGGACTGGAGCTTTTTTTGATTTTTGCCAATGAGCCTTGGGGGGAGAGGTGTGGAGAGGTTTTGTGGAGATCTCAGCGTGTACAGCAGGATATTTAGAAGTTATGACGTGATGAGAGGGGGGAGGTGCTGTTAATACCCATCGAAATGAAGATCGATGTTTGAGGATTAAGAGGAAGAAGGAGGCCAGGTCCTCAGTTTACCGAAGCTCCCTTGGCTTTCATTACAATCACTATTCGTGATACTCGGACCAAAGTGTTCAAATAAGTATCTTTCGTTCCTGAGTAAAATGTCCAATACTGGGGCTGGAGATGCACCTTCAGGGTACAGCACTTGTTTATAGAAGGACCTGGGTGCTATCTCCACTGTTGGAAAGAAGGAGGGAGGGAGGGAAAGAAAAGAAAGTCTCTTAATTACCGTAGCTATTCAGATTGTTGTCTAATTCCTTGGCATTAGCTGGCTCTGTCTTCCTCTTAGTACCCTAGACAGTACAATACATTTGATTATTATTTTTTGTCTAATTGTTATCCATATCATCTTTATGGAGTAAATGTTACTATTCTTTGTTTTCCAAATGAAGAATAACCAGACTTGGTGAATTTAAGGGACTTACTCAAGATCATGGCCTCATTCTTTCCTTTGGAGTTGCAGACAATTAATGGGAGAGACTTGGACTGCTCACATGTTGTGATACCACAAGACACCTGTCACTTTATGTACAGTGATGAATATAACCAGCTCCTGTTGCTAGAGGTTCCCTGCCTGGTCCACAGTCAGGATAAATCTCTCTCACCTGCCAGTCCCACAGCCGCTCAGACCCAACCAAGTAAACACAGAGACTTATATTGCTTACAAACTGTATGGCCTTGGCAGGCTTCTTGCTAACTGTCCTTATATCTTAAATTAATCCATTTCTATAAATCTATATCTTGCCACATGGCTTGTGGCTTACCGGCATCTTCACATGCTGTTTGTCATGGTGGCGGCTGGCAGTGTCTCCTCAGCCTTCCACTTCCCAGAATTCTCTCCTCCTTGTCCCGCCTATATTTCTTCCTGCCTGACCACTGGCCAATCAGTGTTTTATTTATTGACCAATAAGCAACATGTTTGACATACAGACCATCCCACAGCAAGCTCCACATACTTAAAGGATACAGTAAGTTTTCCAAGCAAATGTGAAGTCATTTGCACAGTTGGGATAACTATCCTCTCTATCACCTCCGAAGGCTTCCTTGAGTCCTGTGTGGTTTTCCCTACAGTTGGGACTCTTTGGAGACTTGCCCATGTGAAGAGCCTTTCAATGGCCTCTTCCCTCCTGTCACTGAACCTTGTCCATTGCCTAGAGCGAGCATTAATTATGGACATTTGGAAGGCTTCAGTGTTTAGTCTGCTATACATAAAGTTCTAGCAGCATTAGTGTTCAAGTCTTAGATGGATGTAAGCTCCTACGTATATTTGACTAGTGACCTAACAGCAGAGAAATCAGATCACATGGGAGGTGTACAGTTTTGAAAAAAACAAAAAACAGAAACCAAAAAACTGTCACTGTCCTTTCCATGTGGCACTACTGTTTCGCTTCCTAATCTTCCCAACATTGGTACAGTCTTTTTAGTTTCCAATATGTAGTCATATCCAATTAGGATTTACTCTGCTTTAAAAAAGATAATTACAGTGCTTATTTTCTACTATACCCCTTCTGTGAAGAAGAGCCTACTCAAACCTTTTCCTCACTAAAAGCAATTGTGTGCCAGATTTTTGACTATTGGCTTTGGCTGTTGTTTATAATCTCTAGGTACAGGCTATAGAGATTCTGAGTGTTTTCCAATGGCCTATGACTTATTTTCCGTGCTGTTAACAGTATCCTTTAAAGAACAGATACTTTCAATTCTGATGTTCTTCAAAATATTCCATTTTGGGGTGATGTATTTAAGAAACACTTGCAAATTCCAAAGGCTCTCTTCTGCTTTTCCATCTATAAGATTTTCAGTTGAGGTCTATGTGTTAAATTTTTGCACAGCAATCCATTTCTGGGATGATATATGTATATAATATAATATATTGGTCAAAGTTGACTTTTTCATTATACATGGGTATCCAGTATTTCCCAAACCATTTCTTGGGAAGATCACTCTTTCTCTAGTGATTTGCCTTGATAACTTTATTTTTTAAAGTCACACATGTTTTTATTAATATGGGTCAAGTGCTATAATCCATTTTATCTTCTATTGATCTGTTGTTCATGTTTTTTTATGCTAAAAAATAAGCAATAAAATGTGTTTATGTAAGACCTTAGCACCCACTCTGCTGAACTTTGAAAATAACTTAAATGTACATTTTTTCCCCAAAACAGTTTGTGGAGTTGACATGCAGTCCCTAAGAGACCAAATATTATTGAGACAAATTCTAGATGCTAATCTCTTATAATTATTTAATATCATACGAATGGTATGGGTCGTGTGCAGTACAGTCTTACTAAACTTATTTATTAATTCTTGATTTGACTGACTTTTCTACATAGACTAATATGTGTCAATGGATAATTGGAATTTAACTTCTTTCCTTCCTTTTTTTTCTTTTTTCTCTCTTTACTGCCCTTCCAATGCAGTATTAAAAAGAAAACATGAGATGAGACACATCCTCTCTTGTCTGTGCTGCTTGCATTTTCCGTTCTAAAGGGACAGAGGCCAGGTTTCTTTTGCTTTGCACTCCCAGTCTTTGATGCCATGTTTAGTGTAGAGCATGCATTCAGCAAAGGTGAACAAAATTAAATAAGAAAGTGTAGGATCCACTTACTTCTAATGGCTCACTAGAAGAGAAACAGGTATTGGAATACAAAATGATACTGCCATATAAAGGTGTTTTTATGGAAAAAATGTGCAGCGCTAATGAATGCAGAGTACTGTGCTTGTGGCAGGGACAGAGGAGGGAGGGGACTCACTGAAGGTTGTCTGGATAGGTGATGCTGAGTTGGATCTAGAGGGAGTGACAGACAAACGGAGGGGAATCCAGTTTTACATAGAAGAATCTATCAAGACAGAGAGCCCATAGACTACTTAAGAAAACCCAGGAAACGCAATGTGAAGAAACAGCTGAAACTTGAAAGGCTGCCTCTCATGTTTTCCCTTTCTTCCACGTCCCTTTTTCTTCAGCCTGGTGCTCCCATTGCACTGATTGTGTTCCTGTGAAATACTCCCTGAATCACCCACTATGGTAGTTTCTGACTTTGGAGACAAGCCGGCTAATCTCTGTTAAAGTGGAGGTCCCAAACTGAACCCCATTCTCTGCCTGACTGCTGGTCAGGGGTGCAGGCACACAGCTCCATTCCTCACACTGTAGTTGCTGGAACCAAACCGATGTGACCCACTTAGCTGCACCTGCCTCTGCAGATACAGTTTTGATGTTTTAAGGAGACTAAAGCTGGCAGTAAACTTTATAGCACTTTCACTGTGTTTAATTCAGAACCCCAAGGAGTCTAGCTTGCTTTCTAACATCTCTTGTTGGGTAATACAGCCTAGTCTATTTATTAGCTTCGCTCATTATCAAGGTGCTGCTCTGACTTCCTGGGATGAGACATTTTACTTCAGTGGGAATGCTGGGAGATGCTTGGATGAAGATGCAGGGGCCCATTGAGGATTTTCCTGTCATTCTAGCATTTCTTAGGGAACTTTGGATGAGCACATAGTAGTTTTGCTCTAAGTAATAGGAAAATAGTGTTGAATCATTTGATATAAAATAATTACAAGAGATTAGCATCTATAATTTGTCTCAATAATATTTGTTTTCTTATGGACTGCATGTCAACCCTAAAACTGTTTTTGGAAAAACACGCATTTAAATTATTTTCAAAGCTCAGCAGGATGGGGGCCAAGGTCCTACATAAACACACTTGATTATTATTTTTTATTTCTTGTTGACTTTTATCTCTCTGTGTAGTTTGAAACCCAGCAGGTAGTTCTTTAAATAAACATGAAACTTCCCCACACATTCAGGTGCATGTTGCTGCATGCACACACCCCCACGACAAACAACAGAAAGCCCTCTTTATCCACCACTAGAAGCTGATGTGCCTTCAAAGACTATGTGTCCTTTTTCCGCTCTCTAGCAGATAACCTAGTAAGTTCTAGGGAGGATGAGTTTTTTGTTTGTTTGTTTGTTTGTTTGTTTGTTTGTAAGATCCTCTGGTGAGATGTCTTCTCAGGAAGGCTGTGTTGTTTCACCTGAAATGAGGTTAATTCCCCAAATGTCAGCTATAATTTTCTCATGGAAACATGTTTCACACTGTGTTGCACTATGTTGAAAGCGGAGAAGGGCCAGTCAATGTCTGACTATGTGTGTGACCTTTGCCATGCTTAGCTTACAGGTAACATTTAAGTCATCAGTTATGTTCCTTAGCCTGCTGGGCCTTTGGGAGGAATCAGAAAGTTGGAGCAAACCATTATATCCCCAACTCAAGATTAGAGAGGGCTCTTAGGTTCCCTTTGGAGAGGCACATTCAGACTCACTGTTTGCACCCTCCTTTTCTTCCCACTCTGTGCTCTTCCTCCCAAGTACAGTTCACACAAATCCATTTTCCTGTCCTTAGTCTGTGTCACCAGCACCCAATGACCCTCCTAGTAGCCGTATCACCCTGGAGAGGTTATGGTTCAAATAGTCCCATCTCTTCTCATCCTCACAGTTGAACCAAACCACCTTGATTTGAAGAAATTGTAGCCAGCTAGTCCTGAATCAGTCATATGTATATACTGCTGCTGCAGGTTGAGTGGCCACGTGGAGCTGAAACTTGTGTGTGTGAGTGTGCGGGGGTGGGGTCTACTCAACCCGTTGCTGAGAACTTGTGATTTTTGGTGGTAGGTAGGTAGTGGCTTTTCTGTCTTTTTGTGAGAAGAGGAAAGATGAAAGTTGCTGTGAGGTATTGAAGAGTAGAAAAATTGTTAAGGGGAAAGAGAGAACAATAAGACGCAGGCCTTCCTCATATGAATTTCAGGCATTCCTAACTCCATGCCATGGCAGGGGCCAGCAGAGGGACCACTGAGAAGTAGAATCATCCACTTATCCCATCCACAGTGGAATCCTTTATCTAGCTGCGGACCGACGGACCAAATATCAGGAAGGGATGTTGGGATTTTGGTCTGTCTCAAACTCATTGCATTTGGTAAACTGTGTATTATGCCTATTTCGTCTAGGCCTTGGTCTTGCTTTTCGTAGCATCGTAAGTGCCTGCCTGTAAGTACTACGCTTCTCCCATACTGCAGACTCTCTTGTCCCCTCTAGACACATATTCTCTCCAGTCAGCCTTGTCTGGGAAGACAATGTCCCCAAACTGCTACGCTATAGACTTTTCCCTGACTCTAATGAACCCAGAGTGGATTAACTCAAGGAGAAACCACTTAAATGTTTCCTCCTGGGCTCCCTACTATGTTACTATACTTTCTGCTGAGCATCCACAGATGCTGTGCCCCATGCAACTCCCATTCTCATGCCAACTAAAGCGGTGTGTGTGTGTGTGTGTGTGTGTGTGTGTGTGTGTGTGTGCATGTGCATTACTATGGCTCTAGGTATGAAGTTTCTGACTCGATTGCACCCCACCACCATCACCACAACAAAAAACCCTAATTTAGTAGGCCACTCTATAAACACATGACAAATAGTGACTTTCACAAACCCCAACCAACCACAGCTGTATTAAACTGATGACCTGAGAAATCTGGTATTTTGTTATCATATAGGATACAGCCCAATATCAACATTCTGAAGGAAAAACATGTGTGAGAGAGGCCCTGGAGTGTCTGCCAAGCATGGGGATAAAGGCTAAACAAGCAGCTGGCGATTTAAGACAGAGATACAGGAAACATGGGGTCAGTGACTCCTGACAATGTCTCTTCTTGCAATAGGCAGAGAAAACCGACAGAAGAGTTCTCATAACACTGAAAGCTACTCCTTTTACACAGTAAATCACTGAACTACATATTGCACAATCCTCTGTGAGTGTAAAGCCTCCAACTTGGGACACAGCATTTAGTGTCTGAATCATTTCATAATCTGGTTCAGCTCACCCTAGTTCAGATCAAGTCCTCAGTGTGGATCAGACCATTTAATAAGAAAGAGATAGGGGCTGGAAATGCTCCTTCCAGGAATCGAAGGCTGTCTAACAACAGCTCCAACACCAAGCATGAGCAGCCCCCTTTTGAGTTCTTGGCGAGGGCTGTCTAAGAGACTTCCAACGAGTTAAAGGCCATTGCAATTGCCCTTCGTTGACCCCAGAGGTGTAAGGTAAGTCCCTATTGCTGAAGACACTATGGGCTTCAGACACAGGGCCCAGAGGCCCCTGAGCTGGAAATGACCTGAAAGCTGCCTCCCCAAGGGCTAGATTTCATGGTAACACAATGCATCATACAAACCTCCTAAGGAGGGAAGCAACCAGCAGTTCTATCCAGCTCTGATATCTATGAATCACAACAAGGACCAGCATGGCACCATAACCCCTACGGGTGTAGTAGTGGCCCATGCACCCCGGTGATAACCAACAGTTCTCTAATTGGATTTAAGACCCACTCAGCAAGAGGAAAATTGGGTTTGATACTGGAAATCCAGCTAACTGCCCAGGGTTAGTGAGATCATGGAGGAGAACCACCACTTCATTAAACCAGCATAATCCCTAACTGCATTCTCAACACATGCCCTTATACCCATGGAGAAGTGTAGTCCTCATCAGCGAAACTTCTCTTTGCAACAGATGGAGACCATCACAGAAAAGTCACAATCAATCAAAATGCAGTGCTGGGGAGCCAAGTCTCTACTCCTACATCTACAGGACTACTCTCACACCTAAGGGTCAGGGATCATTTCAGAAGAGAGGGCCGAATGAGCCAGAGAAACGGGAAGTTTGCTGTGAGATTGTGTCTCCTGCGAATGTCAGAAGGGATATCCATGGAGTCTCACCAACATGACTGCTTAAACACGAGCTGAACAAGAACAACAACAATGGACATCTAGCATGGCCGTGGAAAGTGAAGGAGGCCTCAACTTTACACAAAGAACATCAGGCTACTAAGGAATGTTGAGAGTAGGAGAAATAGTCTTTCTCAGGGAAGACATACCTACCAGTTGGATATCCAATAACAAATAGTCCCCAAAACATGTATAAAAGTAACATTAAATAGACTGAGCAGGTTGTATTTAGGAATATATATGTATATAAATATACCTACATGTATGTTACAACAATTAATAAAAAAGAGCCCATGGTTTTAAAGAGAGTAACGAGGGGTATATGGAAGGGTCAGAAGGGAGGAAAGGATGGGAAAAATGATGTAATTATTATAATCTCAAAAAAACAAAAAGACAAGAGATAAACAGCAACAACAACAGAGCCCCCCTGGATTGTGTCTATTTTCCATATCCATTCCATTGTTGATAGACATCTAGCACGGTCCATTTCTGGGTTATTATGTCATAATAAATATGGATGCACAATTAAAAAAAACAAAAAACAAAAACAAAGAGATGGCTGTAGCTATTTCTTCTCTCAAAAACCAGTATATCCACAGAAGCAAGAGGTGGACATACCTCCTCATAAAATGACTAATGTGACACAGGCTGTTGTGGAGCCATAGGTAAAGGGGATGTTTGGGATAAGCTTTGAGTACCAAGTGGAATGTAACCAAGTAGAGCTGGGGATAAGAGTGTTGGGCAAGGTTCAGGAAGGATGTTTGAGGATGAAGTCATGGTCTAATAGAAGGCAGTGGTCATAAAATTTCATTGTGTGTTTGAGAAATAGTGACTAGTCTGATACGGCTTGTATAGCACATTGGGAGACAGGCTACAATCAATTCTAGGTTCTGGGAGCTTGTGAGGAGTTCTGAATGGCATGCCAATATCTTAACTTTCTGACTGATTGAGAAATGTATCCACTCAATGAGTATTTATGGAAGACATGCTATATATATCAGGGTGTAATGGTTACAATGGTGACTCTAAGAGATAAACTGTCATTTCTCATGGGGTGTATATTCTAGGAAGAGAGCTAGGCCATTAAAAGGTAGACAAGTAAGTTAGAAGATAATTTGAAAGAGACATAGCCTATGGACAGTGAATGAGCAGAGCGATATGAAAGAGACAGAATAGGGTGGTCAAGAGTGACCTTCAAACAGATGTGACTTTTTTTTGAGATGTTAGATGTGCAAAACTACAAGGGGGGATAGTACCACATAAATAGGAAAAACAGCAGCAGCAGCAACACCACCACCAACAACAACAACAAGACTTTAGAGAGAAGAATGAGTGTGGTAAGTCTAAGTAACAAGTCTACAAAGTCCATGTCACAGAAAGATCAACAACATTGGCATGTGCATCACTCGGTGTGGACAGAAGGTAGGTGATACTCTTGGCTTATATTTGAGGTGAATGTTTGTGGAATTAAGTTTGAACTCCGCACTGAGAGGAAGAATGGGGAAAGCAAAGAGGACACCAAGGGTCTCAGACTGAGCAAATAGTTGTGTTGCTTGTGCAACTGGAAAGACTAGAAGAGAGACTGAATTACGAGGTACATTTAGGGTGCTGGTTTTCAGATGGGGTTATTAAATTTGAGTTGCTTCATGATTATCTGGATGGTGTTGTCATGAGCGTGGCTATTAGGAGAGTTGTGATTCTGACCTCAGGAGAAGTTAAAAAGTTAGAAATGTTGCCAGGTGGTGGCGCAGACCTTTAATCCCAGCACTCGGGAGGCAGAGTCAAGTGGATCTCTGTGAGTTCAAGCCCAGCCTGGGCTACAAAGTGAGTTCTAGGAAAGGTGCAAAGCTACAC
>CABHPH010151749.1:25630-35985 GCA_902168325.1 Peromyscus nudipes
CTCTCTCTCTCTCTCTCACACACACACACACACACACACACAGAGCTGGAGGATTATTAATAGCATTAAATACTCTATAAATATTGACATCTTTATAAAAAGGATTGCTTAATCCCCAGACAAATGTTCCAAGCTTCAAGGCAACATTATTTTGGTAACAAAAAAAACTAATAAAGGGGCTGAAGAGATGATCGGATGTCAAGAGTACTTGTTGCTCTTCCATTAGACCCAGCTTCAATTCCTTGTACCTACATGGTGGTCTGTGACTTTAGTTCCAGAGGATCCAGTGCCCTCTTCTGACCTCTGGTATGAGACTCATGCATACATATAAAATAAGGCAAATTTTTCCAATCTTATAAAAATGAAAATGTTGACTATTTTGTAACTGTCCCAGATGGTATACATTCCAATGCCTCTCTTAACTTCTGTGGATCTGTCTTACTTTAGTGAGATACAGGAATATCTGTTAGGCCAGTGCGGTCTCGTTACAGACTTGGAGCATTTTTAAAATATAAAAGTCAAATGCTACTAACTATATGCTTGTTTCAGGTTACAAAATTCATATCATAGAGGATTAGAACAATTCATGGTACATTAATGGCTCACAAAGAAAGGACTTGTTCATTGATGTAAAGGCAAAATCAGCTCAGGTATACTCTGCTAAGAGATGGTCACAGAGATGAGAATTCTAATCAGAAGAAATTTATGTTCTGCACTAAATTTTGTGTTTTCATTGTGGTTGTGCCGCATCAAATATTAAGGAAAATCTTATTGATAATTTACGATCTATTTTGAACATATTAAACAAAAGACTATAAGCATGCTAGACTAACCACTATAAGGTTTATAAAATCCAAAATTAAAATTTCCATTTGTGGCCTCTGATTTTCTAATTATTGGTCTTGTGAATTCATGTAGAGAAAATGATTGACGAATATTGCCAAGATGCTCTAGGGGAACAGATAATACCATGTAAAGCTGAGACTATCATAGAAATGCTTTGTCCATGCTCGATAATAATTATACCAGCAATAAGAAGCTTTTTCATCAGAAATGTATTAGTTCTTCAATCGCCAAGTGAAATCTTTCAAAGGATTCTTTATTCAGCTGAGATGCTGTCTTGCAAGATGTGCAAATGAGGATGAAATAAGGCCCTGGAATGCGGTCAGGGAGACTGAGATGGAATAAGCAGACCAAAAAATATTGAACCAGAATGTAATGCATGAACTGAGGTACATCTGGTGGGTGTGCATGCCATTGCTCTATGCTAGAGACCATTATAAACCATTTGAGGTGATCAAAAAATTGCTGCCCAGGTGCAGCAGTTTATATTTTGAAAATGAAATAAATCTAGTGGATACTGTGGACGAAGAACTTTCAAAAATCTTATTAGAAAAATAAATCTGTTTTGAGTTAGAAGAGAGAAAAAAAATCCTAACAAATTACGGGAGTAGAAGCATTGCAAAACTCAATACATTCATGTTTATTCAATAATCACACACATGTTCCATTAAGAAATGCAGGAAAAGAGTGCAATAAATATTGACTTTCACAGCAAAATGTAGAAGTATATGTGCAAAGAATAATGAATCTTTTTCTTGGCAGTTTGAGAAAAACAGAAACTTTGAGCCATTTACACAGGTTGAAAAATAAGAAAGCTGTTCTGTTGATTAGCAAAGGGAATATTCCAACTTAGTTTACAGAGATTTTTCATTGAGTTTTAGAAAACCTAGTTAGCGTTTGGTTCTTTCTTCAGCCTAGGAAATCATGGGGTAAGAACAGGGCTCAGATTCTTTTGTTTTGGGGGGGGGGGGGGGGGGGGGGGGGGAGCACTTCCATGAATACTTTGTACGGGTAGACTGGGAACGGAAACCCTGGTATTTTCTAAATATCTCATGCTATTCCTGGCAACATTGCTGTCCAGGAGAAATCACATGAAAAGTAACCATAGGAGCACACTTGGATGGGAATAAAATCACAAAGGATTATTTGGGAAATTCTAGTAGTCTGCTGCTGATCAGAGCACAGTTTGGACCAATCTTGGAGAGTGTGGATCAAAGTCTTTAAGGCAGTGGTTCTCAACCTTCCTAATGCTGCAACTCTTTAATACAGTTCCTCGTGTGGTGACCCCCCACGATAAAATTATTTTGGTTGCTACTCCATAACTCTAATTTTGCTACTGTTAGGAATTTGTAATGTAAACGTTTGTGTTTTCCAATGATCTCAGGTGATCCCAATGAAAGCGTTGCAATCCCACAGGTTGAGGACCACTGCTTTAAGGTGTTTGTGGTCATTATTTCATTAGTTACCAGGGATCCTAAGCAAATAAACAGAGACAGATAGAAACTTTTATGCAGTGGTATTGATACTACCTTATTTATAACTACAAAAACTTGGGATTGATTCAAGTTTGCCCTCAACATTATAAGACCTTACAATGATACTTGGTAGACTGTCTTGAGAACCACAGGCAAGTGTGACATTCCATCATCAGTCTGTAAGTGGTGTATTTTTACTCACTCATGGAATATATTGCTAAATATTAGAGGATTAAACAAAGTATACAGTGATGTGAGTTGTTCTCTATAGTCTTGCATTCAGTTTGTTTATATGCAACTGTTTAGGAAAAGAAATAAAAGACTGAAAGGCAGCATGTAAATAATGTTAACTGTTTAATTCTTCATGAAATACTTGTGCATGAGTTAAATGTTTCTATCATTCTTTCATGTATTTTCAAACAGTAAATGTCAGTAATTGCTTTTGCACTTAGAAAGGAAATGTCTAATAACTGTCTAATAAGGGGGGATGGTGGAGGAAGACAACCCAAAGGAACGTTCTACCACATTGATTGGGAAAATGAGAGTTTTCTTTTTCTGCATCAATGGGGGAAGTACATGAGGCTTCCCTAAAGTCTCCACCTGGCCAGCAGTAGACTCTCTGAATGAACGATCTGGGTCAGTAGCTCTAAAATGCTGTGCATGAGTTGGATCTAAAAGGTACCCATTAGCTCAACCGGAAGGAGCTAATCTCTGGAAGGAACCAGTCTGCTGTGTGGTTCCTGGTGGGACAACTGAATGGCAGCCTTAACCTCTAAACCCCTGCAGTGCCAAGCTTCCTCCAGCCTCCCTACTGATTTCTGAAGAGTTCCCAGAGTTATCATCAGCTTGGTGGGGCATAGCACAGTGAGAGAAATGGGCCCTAGGTTTCTCAGCATCTTTAGCAAATACGGGCACGATCACTTGCCCTCAACGTCATAAGATCATATAATGATGCTTGGTAAATTGCTTTGAGATCCACAGGCATGTGGGCCATTCCATTACCAGTCTTTAATCAGTATTTCTATTCAGTCATGTAAAAACCATTGAAAGCCATTGATCCTGAACTTTATGTAGCCATCCACAAGGGAGGCTGGAAAAGTTTAGGTGGCAAAATCTCAACAAGCTAATGGGATAAACAACTGTAATAGCATTGGGCTGGAAACCCAATGCAAACTAATGTTAATAGGAACAGAAAGAAAAGTTGTTTTTCTTTCTGAGGATATGAACATGTGGAAGAAATGAGTGGGTTAACTGCTACTGATTTCATTATCATTTCTCTAATCCCTTTACTGGAGCAGACAGAGGAGAGGATTTCGGCCACTGTGTTCCAGGCCTGGGACTCCTGAGTCTCCTGTCTCAGCTTCCTGGTATTTGGATTACAAGTGTTCGCTACCACACACAGTTGGAGAGAGTGAATTTTTAAAAAATATTTTTATTTTATAATTAATTTAATTTTACATATCAGCCACGGATTCCCCTGTCCCCCCTCCTCCCACCCCCCAGTGCTGCTCCCCAATCCACCCCCCATTCCCACTTCCTCCAAGGCAAGGTCTCCCCTGGGGAGTCAGCCCAGCCTGGTAGACTCAGCCGAGGCAGGTCCAGTCCCCTCCTCCCTACACCAAGGCTGAGCAAAGTGTCCCAGCATAGGCCCCAGACTCCAAAAAGTCAGCCCATGCACTAAGGACAAATCCTGCTTCCACTGCCTGGGGGCCTCCCAAACAGTTCAAGCTAATCAACTGTCCCACCCATCCAGAGGGCCTGGTCCAGTTCCATGGGGTCTCCTCAGCTATTGGTTCATGGTTCATGTGTTTCCACTAGTTTGGCTATTTGTCCCTGTGCTTTTTCC
The DNA here is from genome assembly GCA_902168325.1 of Peromyscus nudipes. NCBI lineage: Eukaryota > Metazoa > Chordata > Mammalia > Rodentia > Cricetidae > Peromyscus > Peromyscus nudipes. The sequence goes on from CABHPH010151749.1 coordinate 29,795, forward strand.
AATCATGGTCTCAATATCTCTTGCTCATAGAATCCCTCCTCGGAGAGAGTGAATTTGCCAAGGTTATCATAACATTGTCTTGGATTGAGCTCAGCCTGAGTTAACCTTTAAAGCATGCCTGGGGTTAAGAGTGAAAGAGAAACATGAGGATGTCATGTGAGTATGTTGGTGTGCTGGGAACACGACTCACTAGAGAGGAAATGATGCTATTGAGAAAATGGACAGAGCTTAAGAGCAGAGAAATAAAACAAGAGAAGAAGGAGAAATGGTGTGATCTCCAGGTGATGGCAACTGCCAGTGTCAACTATTACGTCAACTTCACCACTCCATGACATAGCCAACTGGCATTTAACATTTCATTGCTTGGTTGGAGAGGGAACGAACCAATCTTGGAGGGATGTGAGATGCAGACACGCGGGTAGATGGCAGATGGCAGCTTTTGCAGTAAGGCTGTCCTTCCCACGTCACAGCAGCTTCTCTCTGTCTCTGTCTCTCTCTGCGTCTCTGTCTATGTGTGCGTGTCTATGTCTCTGTCTATCTCTCTGTCTCTGTCTCTGTCTGTGTGTGTCTCTCTCTCTCAAATTCTCCAGCATGATTCTATGTGAGACTGCTTTTTAAGTCTTAATATATATGTGAGGTTTTTAGAAAGACATGCTTTTCTAGGTGACCTTTTGTGAAGGTCTTTGGAGCCCAGGCATGAACTGTGTGGCCCTGGATAATGACTTGGCTTTTTTAAATCTCTCTTAGCTCTCTCTCTCTCTCTCTCTCTCTCTCTCTCTCTCTCTCTCTCTCTCTCTCTCTCTCTCAGAATACCTTGAAAATTAAAGCAGGATTTTATTTTTGAAGGCTCCATGAGTTACGTGGCTTTAGAACATCCCTAGAAGGATGCAGAAGAAACTAATTAAAGTGTATTTGAGGACAAGTTGGAAGTGGGCATGGATGAAAGTGGAGAATATCTGTAAGAGGGGACACTCATTTTCACCGAATAGCCTTTACTGGATTTTGAATGAAGGATGCTCATTATCTGCTCAAAGATTAAACAACAAATAACTATGGAACAGATACTCTAGTAAGGAGCATTATACATCGTTATCTAGAAGGATTACCAACCTGTGGTCCTTGGGTCAAATGCAGCTTAAACTTCTTAAATGAAGATTCATGGGAATCTTGCCACACGTATTGCAAAAGTTGTCCCTGGCTCTGTCAGATCTAGTTGCAAAGTCAGAGTCTCAGCGTTGAGTAACAGCACTGGATTTTCTTTTTCAAAGTCAAACTACTTACTACCTGGCCCTCCGTAGAAGCAGTTTGGACCTTCTATTCTAGGTGTTATACAATGCTTTCTAGTGTAAGGATATCTTATTTGCCTTTTTGGAAAAGTTAGTTTTTTTTTATTGGTGTTTTATTTAAATTCTCCCTTTCCTAAAAAAGAATGACCTCTTTCCACAAGATGTTCCACACTCAGTTGATTCATTTATGTTTTCATTCTAATGAACTTGGGAATGTTCGTATAATTAGATTTGCTATGTTGAATGAATATAATCAAAATTTCCTATTAAAACTCTGTGTGACTATGATTATTTTTAAACGTATTTTATTCTTTCTGCTTATGGATCAGAAGCCCAAGCGTATGGTCAGAAAATATTGCATGCTGTTTTAATGACTTAGGGCTCCCTGTGTGCTGTTTATTGGCTACTGTAAAGTGGAGCTGATGATGACCAGCAGATCATTTCTACTTGCTCCACGGAAGTGTTGTGCAGACGCCCAGGGTAGAAGCGTTCAGTCATTTGGTGACTTTCTCAAATGACTGGCAAGATAATTTTTCTGATATTACAAAGGTGAAAAACATGTGGCTATAAAAATGTTCTCCAACCAATCACTAAGAAAACACTTGATAAGAATAAATGTAACTGTTCATATATATCAAGCCCTATGTATAAGGCGAAATTTGCAAGACATTGGCTTGTACAGCATACTGGCATCAGCAGAGATATAGACTTCAACAACACTGTCCTTTCTGTGGGTTCTGTCTGATGCCCACCATCCCAGATCCATCCCCTATCTGAATACCTACTTAGATAGCAACTCTTCTTTGGAGTGAGGGTCTCGTGAGCAGAGTCAGGCTACTCATATCTCACCAGGAGGCACAGCTGAGCAAAGTAGCTCTAAAAATAATGAAAAAAGCTCCATGGAAAGCTGGGGTGTCATCCATCAACTATGGCTCAGTTTTGATAACTCTGAAAATGCATACAATTTTAGATGAGTCTTGCAGTCAGAGTGGAAGATCCAGCTACATGATGTCTGCTGATGGGCAGATGCCAAACTACAATTTCATGTGATACATTTAACCATAACATGTAGTAAGCCAATAGCAGGAAGAGGGTTGGGAGACAGAAGGGAATCTTGACTTGAAAGTTAATCCCCAGATCTGAAAGCGAATAACATAGGTGATTTCCCATGGTTCACTGCTGTTACTTACTTCTCCCTTCAAATTGCAAATGCCATTAGGTAAAAGTGGATTGCTATGAACATTATGAACTATCATCTTTTTCTTTTGTCTATACCATGGATAATATTCCCTTCATAAGAAGGTTATATTTGCTGTTATAATCAGTACCAAGAACATCATAAACATCTTCAATTCTTCAATTGGCTACTGGGTGCCCATGATTATAACTATCGGTACTTGGTACAGAGACATGAACATAAGGATTCCTTCGAACAAGGGCTCTCTCCATCTGGGCCTCCTTTGCTCCATTGTCTTCTTTTAAATTATTAGGAGACCAGTCCATTCCCAGGGTTTTGATGGTACTCATTTTGCATGAGACACAGCATTGTTTTAAAGACATTACGATGCACCTGCCCCGCCGTAGTGCTTAAAATACAGTAGCTATTGCATCTTTAGCAACACGGCTACAGAATACTGGTACTGTATTTGAACTTAAATAATTAGTCTATACTCTGTCTAGACTGGGCCTGACACAGTAGGGGGACCGTAGATAATGATAATGTACTCTACACTTCAAAAAGCTCAAAGAAATATTCCTAATGCTTTTACCATAAAAAAATGATAAATGTTTGAGGAATGCAATGTTTACCCTGACTGAAATGTTATACAATATATATATACATGTCAAAACATCACATGGGATGCCATAAGTGTGTGTGATTTTATTGTCTGTGTGTATCATTTAATAGAAATTAAACAACCACAAAAAGAACCTTGAAGTTGTCATTACAGTCACTTAAGACAATTTGTTTTAAAAAAACAGCTCAGCTAGTTACATTTCTAGTGTCACTTTATATTAAAAAAACCCAGAATATCAAATATAATGTTTATTGTTTCCTTATGCAAAAGGGAAAAAACACAAATTCTTCTAATTGCATCTTTAATAATAAAAGACACATAATCATTACTAGCAGGAGATGTATTACTTTCATGGGGTTTTGAACACCAGCATTTTGTCCTGTTACTTCTCTATTAGATTCTCCCATTAATTATTGGGGCCTAATTAGGCCAAATTATACTGTATTCCCTAATGAAGTCTCTGGATTCTTAAAAATTCCCATCTTTCCACATCATTCTGAAGTTAACATTAATGATGAAAGTCAGCCTAGACTCTTCTTTTCTGTTCAGCTCATGCTGAACACATGCATCATCATCATCATCATCATCATCATCATCATCATCTCTCTCTCTCTCTCTCTCTCTCTCTTTCTCCCCCTCCCCTCCCCTCCCCCTCTCATCTTCATCCTCCTCTGTACTATTAAAAACTATCCACTGGAAGACTCAGAGAATTTTTGTTAGAGACATTTTTGGAGGTTAAGAATAGAACCATATTGAAGACCTTAAATCCGGCTTGGAAGGAGCGGGTGTAAGAGAGAGGTCCGAGAGAGACCTCTGTCCTCTGCTTCCTTCTGCCTTTGTGCCTTCAGACTGCTCTGTGTCTGTCAGCTTGTCAGTTGCTACCTGGGGCCAACCTGAACCCACACGAAGGCTCAAATGGGTCTCCCTGTAGAGTTTTAAGGCTGAGTCAGTGGAGTCTTGTGGTCCTGTTCTCTGGAGACCACAACCTTGTCATTATCCTTAAAGATCAAATGCTGTCATCTCTAATGCAGACATCTTCCCCACTCCTTTTCTGGGTTCTTCCTGTCAGTATGTCTGATGTAATATGGGACCCTTCCTTGTGAATATGGCTGTGGTTACATCTGTGTCTTTTTGCTCACAGTGATAGCCTCAGCTCTAGTCTCTCACTTAGGTTCTCAGCTTGACCAATTCATGGATACAGGCTCAAGACTTCTTTCACTCCATCATGATGGCAGCTCTTCCTTTCTTTTCCTCTTTCTTGGCTTTTGATTCATCCCTTTTTCTACTCATCTCAATATGCAGTCTGCATTCCAGTGCCCTGATCTGAGCTACTAAGCTGAGCTTCGGAAATCCCTGACTTTATTACTCCTCTGCTATAGCTTCTGTAATTTAAGCCTTTTCTTCATAGAACCATGATTTTTGTTTTGAGGCAGGGTCTCACTATGTAGCCCTGGCTGGCCTTGAACACGCTATGTAGACCAGACAGAGATCCACCTGTATCTGCTTTCCAAATGCTGGAATTAAAGGTGAGCATCACCATGCCTGGCACTTAGTAGCGTGATTTTTCATGCTTATCCTTTCTCCATTGGAGTACAAACTCTGAGGAGTTAGAACTTTACCTTCTTAATGATGCTAGACAAATACCAGGCTGTCAACACATATTCCTTACACAAATTAATTTATGAGCCACTTGTCTAGCTATTAATCAGATATAGTTTGGTTAAATATTTATTTATTACCGGCTCTGCAGCACACATTGGCCGTGTCAGTAACAAATTCAGAAGCTGTCTCATTTTTCACGTTTTTTGGTAGTTGAAAATTTCTAATGATTCTTTTTAACTACCCAAATAACTAAACTATTCAAAAACTCCTTCTGGTGTGTGAGGCTGAACCAGCTTTGCACAGTACCTTGAAGAGGTTAGGCCCCTTGGCAGCCTGAACAGTTTGTAAATTTTGATTTTTAAGGAAAAGCCTCATATTTTCTTCCTTAGGATTATCTAGGGAGATCCATATATCTGCATCTATACCCTAAAGTATTGGCTCACATGATTCCAGAGGCTGAGAAGTCCCACAGTCTGCCACCTCAAGCTGCAAACCCAGGAAAGCTGATGGAGCACTTTAGCTGGAGTCTGGTGGCTGGAGATCCAGAAGAAACACCAATACGAACCCAAGCAGGAGGTCGGAGAGGGTGAGATGTGTTGTCTCAGCTCAAGCAGAGAAGTAGTTAAGATGGGAGGCCAGAATCTCCCTCTGCAGCCTTTGCTTCTGTTTAGCCTTTCAATGTTGAACCAGAGAAACACTAAATGACTCATTTCTCCTTAAAATTACTTTCACTGTCAGTTGTTAAAATTATGATTTTTAAAGTTGAAACAAAGTCAAACATATTTATGAGGTATCATGTGATTCCTTCTTAAAAGCACACATACATGTATTGTGTTGTTCTGATCAGGGTAAGTTTATCTTTGTTTTCAAACATTTTTCATTTCTTCGTCGATAAAGCACTCAGAATCCCTTCTTGTATTATGGCTTTCGGAAATACAGAATACATTATCATTATCTGTGGTTGCCCCACTGTGCAATGGAACATGACAAATTTCCTTATGAAAGGCCATTAACTGCAATTTGTTTCTCTGTACGTAATCTGTAATCAAGATGGGAAGAGAACAAATGCCACAATGTTGGGTGTCGTGACTTCCTTGGGATCTGAGTGTCATATAATGGGACATCTCAAAAACAGCTGTTCTGGGCTGGGGAGATGCTCAGAGGGTAAGAATGCTTACCGTGCGAGCATGGGGGTCCGAGTTTGGATCCCAGCACACGTGTACAGAGCACGTGCTAGTAACCCCAGAACTGTGGAGAGGGAGAGAGACAGAATAGTCACCGACACTTGGCCACTAACCTAGCTTATACGTTGTTCAAAGCAGGGTAAATTCAAATCAGTGATAGAGCTTATCTCAAGGGAATGAGGTGGAGAGTAGTAGAGAGGGATACCCAACATCCCCTTCTAGACTCCACTCATAGGCACATGTGCAGAGATGTACACACACAGAGAGACAGACAGACAGACACATACACACACACACACACACACACACACACACACACA
>CABHPH010151750.1:0-47597 GCA_902168325.1 Peromyscus nudipes
AAACCCCCAATACCAGGCATGAGAAGCCCTCTTTTGAGTAGGTCAGGATTGTCCAAGTAAACTCCAAAAACAGTACAGTCATTGTTGATGCCCTATTTGCCCCCTCCCCCACCAGAGGTAGAAGATAAGTCCTTATTGCTAAAGACACCATGAACTTCAGATACAGGGCACTTAAGTGAATCTGGCCTGAAAGCTTCCTCCTGAAGGACTAGCCTTCATGATAAGAGAAGGTGCCACGAAAGTTCCCAAGGGAGGGAAGAAATCAACAATCCTACCCAGTGATGACACCTCTGAGCCACAACAGCAACCAGCATGGTGCCATAGCCTAAGGGTGCAGTAGTGCCAAGAATACCTCGGCAGTAACCAACAGCTCCCTAATTGGACTAGAGCCATTCAACAAGAAGGAAACCGTGTGTGGTACTAGAACCTAGTCAACTACTCAGGGCTGGCAAAGTCAAGGATCTCAGAGGAGAACCTACAACCCCACTTTACTAAACCAACATAATCCATCACTACATTCTGAAAAATTATCCTTATACCACTGATAAGTGTAGCCCTCACCTCTCATCAAGGAAACTTTTCTTTGCAACAGATGGAGACCATTAAAGAAAGTCACAACTGATCAAATGCAAATTTGTGGAGCCCAGACCCGTGGGTACATCATCAGCACAAATCCTGCACCTACAGCTCTGGGATTATTGTGAAAGACAGGGGTGAAAAGAACCAGGAACAGGAGGTTTGCTCTGAGGCTTCAAAATAGAAATTAAAATGTAATAATAATAAACCTATCAGTTTATCACAATACTATGTTTTTAATCTAAAAATAATTTACAAAAACAATCCCAAACCACTACAATAAAAACGGGAGCAGTATCCTTCTGCTTTCCTTTCCACCTTCCAATTCCTATACTGTGTGAGTTAACAGAACTCATCAGTGGTCCCATGCTGCTTCTGCATCTGAATTACTTTGATCTTACAGGCCATGCAGCATCATAGAAAGCTCATGTGTGCTCATGCTAGAGCAAAAGTCAAAAAGTCAAATGACACACGTGATCACTAAGGTAGTGTTGACCCTGTAGACCCCTAATGAAGTCTCAGAGACTCCCTTCTCTTACTCCAACTGTCCAATAAATGATTCGTAAGTCAAGGAGACAGTAGATTGAATGTTTTTTTCTAGCTCTATGAAAATATTTGTATGAACAAGCTTTTTTTCTCAAATGCATTGCTATGCTGTCAAATGTATTTAATGCCATCATTCTCACTGCGCTGCTAAAATGATCAAGAAACGAATAGGATTTTAGCCTAAATGCGGCACCTGGTGAGAACATATGGTGTTATGATAAACAGTAATCATGATGTTATATGCTGCCTGCATTGTTTTCATGGACTTTCCAGAGTGGGTGCCAGAGCCTGTCCTCACTGAGGACATCAAGGTTTGAAGACATTAGTAAATAACTTGCCCAACATGGGAGAATAAGAAGCCCAGGGCTGCTGCCCTACCCTCTGTAACCAACACCCTTCACCCAAGGTGATCAAAAGACAGGAGACGTGGGTAAAACACTTTGTAACCCCCTCTCAATGAGGTGTTTTGCTTTGACTGAAAACGAAATGGCATCAAGGTGACAGAAGTATATTCATACCTGGCATGAATGTTCAAATGAAAAGAGCCAATCAGAAAACGGTAATTACTCTGGGAGCAATTATGTAAAAACTAACTGTCTACATGCACAAAAGTTGGGAAATAGTCATAATGGATGAAAATAGTTACTAGTTAGGGTGTAATGAGACTGAACTCTTTCCTGTTATGCTCTTAATAGGAAGGAAATGCAGGCATTTACATGCTGTCTGCACAAACCTGCAGCGCTATCCAGGGACCAAATCCTTTCCTGTTTTTCATAAGAGGTTTAAACGTCCCCTTAAAGTCCTTCCCAGAGTCTCCACCTATGTCCCCACCCCTTCTAACTAAGCCTATTCTTCTTCAATCGCTGGTGTTTATGATAAAGTCTGGTGCTGGCTTCATTGCAACTGCCATACAGAACTGTTCCCTGATATTTGCTGTTGTGAATGTCAACCATTAAGCCACTGTATTGCACTAGCATGCTTGTGCAGGATGTGCTGGAGAACTGCAATGTTGGGTGGCATGTGCTTTAAGTTCTTAACAAGGCCTGGACAACTGGTGACATTTTATAATCAAGCTAATTTGTCAGCAAAGAACTGGCTGTACTGAATGGATACAGAAGTCTAGGGCAAAAAAGAAGGAATTAGAGTCCACTGAGATAGGGTTGGTTAATGTCACATTAATTAGGGCTAATGAGAAGGGCCCGTCATTGGGGAAGGTGATAATGGGAGCTTATATTTTAGGGAAATCTGCTGTTAGTCTTCAGAAGAAGACTGGTATCCGATATGCTAGTACTGATCAAAGGTTTGCAGCATGGCTGGCTGCCTGGGGAGAATGACCTTGAACTTGCCTGGCAACAAGACTCAGTTTCTTTGAGTACATGTAATATAAGACCTATGAAGTGGCCCTTAAGGAGCTATTCCCAAGCCACAGCAGCTGGAATCTTCTATTTCTTTTCTCACATGTAGTTGAAAAAAAAAAAGTAAATCACTCCTTTCTATATGTAGAGGCAAACTGGTTGCAAACATGTTTGCTTGTTTGTTTGTTTTTTGGTTTTTCAAGACAGGGTTTCTCTGTGTAGTTTTGGTGCCTTTCCTGGATCTCACTCTGTAGACCAGGCTGGCCTTGAACTCACAGAGATCTGTCTGGCTCCGCCTCCTAAGTGCTGGGATTAAAGGTGTGTGCCACCAAACATGTTACCACTTTTTTGGTGGTGCAGCAAGTCAGTGCATGTAGGAGGTACCCTGAGGTGCAGAGAAGGAACTTTAACACTGTAGGGGTGGGGTAGTCTTCCTTTCACCTTGACCAGAGACTAGGTAGCATAGGATTCCCTGAGCAGTTACCTGTGGTAGCTGAGACCGGATGTCTTCAGAGCCAATGAATATGCTCTCCAGGTGAGACCAGGTCCGCTGGACCTCAAACCAGATAGAGATGACGGAGTCGGCCGTGGACAGCTTCTTCTGCCAACTTGACACTTCTTCCAGGAAGAAAGCAATGTGCTTGGACATCATCAGGTTCTGAAGTTGCACTTGGTTGTCCTCCAGAACCTCGATGAGGTCCTCGTCTGACTGCAGCAAGGGTATGTGTGTTCGTGTGTGGGGCTCATACTGGAATTCCATGCTGGCCCAGGTGGTCTGCAGTTCCTTTAAGGTCTTTTCCATACCCATCTCTTTCACAGCTCTGTCCACAATGCCCCGGACCTCATCCTCGAAGTGGTGAAGCTGGAGCTGCAGGAGGTGAGCTAGGGTGGTGTCCTGATCCATGGTGAAACTCACACCTGTGGCCTGCATCAGCTGCCTCCAGTGCCGCTCCCGGATGGCAGGATTCTGCAGCTCGGCTACGGCCCTCAGGGAGGTCAGAGTATTCAACACTGTACTTTCCAGGCCTGTGAATGCATCCCAGGCTCTGAGCTCCTTATCTAGGTTCCGGATGTGCCGGGTGAATTGCTTACACTCCAAGTCCATGGCTTCCACACTGATATTCCTCCAGCTGGTGGCCTCCCAGGCATGGATACTGGAGGTCACCATTCTAACGGTGTCCCAGAGCTCCTTTAGCTGGCCGGCCTCCTTCCTGCACTGCCTCAACTGTTTATAGTCAGGAACATTGACCTCAAACAAATCCGCCGACTTGGAGATGGTGGCCATGGTGGATTCCATGTGCTGGATCTCTGTGTGCCAGACATCCAGCATTTGATATGGGCTGACACTATCAAACCTAGAAAGCACAACATATTCTCTTGGTAAGTACAACACACAGGGTTCAACTAGAACCACTAAGGTAGAATCTGCTGAAATGTTTAGTATCTCAGGGAAGAGGAAAAGCTTCTAACACAGCGTCTCATCCTGGATGAATGGGGTGGGGGTGACCACTAGATGGAAGAGCTATTCAAGGACGTCAGAGAAGATGCAGAGTGTGGTGACCCATGACTCTAATCCTCACACTTGGAAGATGGAGGAAGGAAGATCTTGGGCTTGACGTCAGTGTGGACTCTACAGTGAGACCCTGTCTCAAAAGACACAACAATCATAAAAGAGCAATGTCATGCTTAGACCTTTTACCAAATCCAAGAAGATAAAAATAGACCTCTCATCTTGTACATCTCCAAACTTATCCATGGGGCTCCCATTAGACTGCTCTGCCTTTGTCTGCCTTTGAGTGATGCCAGTGCTCTCAGCCTTGGCTGCATGTTAGGACTTTCTGGAAGCTGCAAGTTTTCTATGCACAAACATCTCCCAGATCCCTTAAATCGGTGTCCTAGTTAGGGTTACTACTGTTATAATGAAACATCATGACCAAAATCAACTTGGGGAGGAAAAGGTTTATTTGGCTTACACTTCCACATCATAGTCCATCATTGAAGGAAGCCAAGACTGGAACTTAAGCAGGGCCAGAACCTGGAGACAGGAGCTGATGCAGAGGCCATGGATATTGCTCACTGGCTTGCTCCTCCTGGCTTGCTAAGCCTGCTTTCTAATAGAACCCAGAAGCAAAAACCCAGGGATGGCACCACTCACAATGGGTTGGGCCCTCCCCCATCAATTATTAATTAATAAAATGCTCTACAGGCTTGCCTACAGCCCGATCTTCTGGAACATTTTCTCAGTTAAGGCTCACTCCTTTCTTTCTTCTTTCTTTTTTTTTTTTTTGGTTTTTTTTCGAGACAGGGTTTCTCTGTGTAGCTTTGCGCCTTTCCTGGAACTCACTTGGTAGCCCAGGCTGGCCTCGAACTCACAAAGATCCGCCTGGCTCTGCCTCCCGAGTGCTGGGATTAAAGGCGTGCGCCACCACCGCCCGGCAAGGCTCACTCCTTTCTGATGATGATGGCTTGTGTCAAGTTGACATAAATCTGGACGGCACAAATGACCCCTTGTCAACTTGACACATAAACACATCACTGTTAGGCCACGAGCTTCCCTTTATTGTTTAGCCCCAGGATCACACATTAATAAAGGCATTGTAATAGAAAACATTTTAAAACTTAAAAAGTCCCACAACCTTACCAATTCAAATACTTTAAAAGTTCTCTTTAAAAATATTCAGTCTTGTTGGGTGGTGGTGGCATACACCTTTAATCCCAGAATTCAGGAGGCAGAGGCAAGAGGATCTCTGTGAGTTCGAAGTCAGCCTGGTCTACCGAGGGAATTTCAGGACAACCAGGGCTGTTACACAGAGAAATCCTGTCTCAAACAAACAAACAACCCTAAAAAAGTCTTTTTTAAAGAGTCTCTGTAAAACTCTAAAATCGACTTTTTAAACATTCAAAGTCTCCCAACTGTGGGCTCCAGTAAAATAAAAAATAAATACTTTCTTACTTCAAAAGGGAGGTCACAATCATATCAAAGCAAAACCAGTATCCAGTGTCTGGAATCCACCACAAACTTTTGAACTCCTCCAAAAGGCTGGGTCATTTCCCTGGCTCTGCCCCCTGCAGTACATACAACTTGTCTTCTAGGCTCTGGCTGGCTCCATGCCACTGCTGCTGATGTTCTTGGTAGTTGTCCCACAGTCCTGGCATCTCCAAAATGCTGAGGTCTGTTGTTTTTATCAAAAATCTCAGTCCTTTGATTCTACCAACAGACTCAGGAGCCAGATGCTGGGGTGAAAGCCTGCTAGCTCAGAGAGGCAGAGAAAGCACCCAGCTGATCTTCCTCATCTGCTGTCATTCCAGAAGCCTCTCCTCCCTCCTACTGTCTCAAATTCTCTCAAGCTCAATGTCCCTCTCTTCTACTTCCTGTGTGTCTCACTATCTGTCCCAACTCCCCCTTACTCTCTATGTTTTTTTCTTAATAATCTTATATTCACCTCCTATTAACTGGTTGCTTGCTCTGCCTCTTGACGTACAGTTGATTCCACCCAATCCTGTCCACAATATTCAAGCAGAAAGCTCCCAGATCAAAGGCATGCACCAGGGCCGAGCCACACTGTGGTGATATATTGTATACCCTAATAAACTTGCCTGAGGATCAGAGGACAGAGCCAGCCACTACATTAAACATAGAGGTCAGGCAGTGGTGGCACACACCGTTAATCCCTGCGCTTGAGAGACCTTATGCCTTTGCTTGGGAACCACACATGCCTATAATACCAGGATGTAACATGGCAGGACACAGAAAAGTATATAAGGCATGAGGAAATAGGAACTCACTCTCTTTAGGCTGAGGACTTCTTAGAGGTAAGCACTAGTAGGTAAGGCTGGCTGTTCTGTTTCTCTGATCTTTTAGCTTTCACCCTGAAAGCTGGCTCTGTTTTTTTTTATTTTTTTATTTTTTGTTTTTTATTAAAAAGACCATCTAAGATTGGAACACCACCACACCACAACTAGAAACAGGATTTTCCAGTAAAGAACACAATCTCAGGTTTCACAGTGTGATCAGAGATCCTGCAAGAGAGGTCTTCTGCTGCAACTGGGCTGCCAACTGCCGCTGAGGCTGCACCTTCACTAATGGCCTCTCCTGACCTCTCACAGTGCCAAGCCTCAGCTGCTCTCCATGACCCCTTCATGCCTTCAAAAACAGTACTGTGTGGTTGATCCTACAGTACCAAAGTCAGGGGCCAGTGTGAGGTACAACCTTGGCCACCTCTGGACCACGACTTCTATGTGCTGACCTTGAGGAAACACTTTCCAGCAGATTTCACCTCAGTGATGCTGGTCTCTTCTTAATCACAGCTGATTCTTCAGCCCTGGCTGAGCAGCATCCATTCCTCCAACAAAACATTGGTTTTACTTTAGTGGCTCTGTTCTCTTGTCCCCTTTTGTCCAGTGCTGAAAGCACACACCTTGTTGGAGATGGTTCCTGGTTCTTGAGTATTAACACTTGGCACTGCCACCCCACAAGGCATACTTCAAGGCATGGTCCTTCCTCAAAAGAAGAGCCTGATGTGTAAGGGAGCTTACATGGCAGTCCCATAGTCAAGGGCATGGCTGACCCAAGTTTTAAGGGGCCTCTGTTTTTCCTTCTCTCACCATCCATTATCTTTCCTCTCCATCCCCAGGCTTTCTCTTTCTGTGTGTTTAAAGAGGTAGACATTTGGGGTCCTATGACTTAATAGAGATGAACACATTCTTCCAAACTCTGGACAGGGCCTCACAGGCTCCCCAAAGAAATGATGAATGGGTACAAGAGACTAGAGAAATGGCTATTTCCATCTTTCTGCTTTGTATGAATATTTGCTGACAGGATATGGGAGGGTGGGAGGGAGGAAGAGGATGACATGTGGACTCCCTTTCATGGACTGTTCCTTCTTTCAGTTGTCTCTGAAAAGATCTGCCATCACAAACGGAAAGAAATCCTCATTAAAGTCATTCACCCGAACTGCTTGCTCTTTACCCCCCATCACCATGCAGTGCAGTAACAGTCATGCACACCATTGCATTAGTGCCAGGTTAGCTTGGATGCATGCTCTGCTGCTGTCCACCTGCCCTTTTTGAATCGGTTTTGGCTTGTGAGCTATGGCCACCAAGACATGTGGCTGAACACCATGCACAGGTCAGGGCTAGCCTTCAGCACAGAATATTGGGGTGGTTTTCAGAGTGGAAACAACCTTCTCTCTGGGTTTTTCCTCCCTCCCCTACAATGAGCAGTAGATAATGGACTCAATGGAAGAAATAGAATTATCTTTGTGACAAATGTTTCAGCAAGAAAGATCACCAAGGCACAAAGGATTCTTCTGCTTGTTTTTTTCTTTTCTTTTCTTTTTTCCTTTTTGCTTGAAGAGATGAACTGTTGGTGTGTGGGGGCTCCAATTTCTCTCTAGTCTACAGTAAAGTTAGAATGACATTGACTACTTGCTGTTAGAACAAGATCTACGAAGTTCAGACAAACTAAAAAAGCCCACATCCTATTTAATTCATCATGGTGCACAATTCAGGAAGAACCTATCAGACAAGCTGTGAGTGAGGGGTATTTGCAGTGCACAGGAGGTAATAATATGTGCTATCCCCCCCCATCACATAAACATCCAGAAATTGACAATGGTTTCTTAAATGTGGTGTTGGTATAATTTGTTTATTGTTTAAATTTGTGGAAGACCTTTTCCTAAGTCTGATGTTCATGCATGAACACCAATTTTGAGTAAGTTTGGAGGGGATCTCTACACATGAGAGCAAGTAGTAATTTCAAACATTTAGCATAAAACAGGCATGGTGGCACATGCCTATATTCTCACCACTCAGGAGGCTGAGACCGGAGGAACCTAAGGTCCAGCCTGTACTACATAATGAGACTCTGTCTCAAAAACATTCCTTTATGGCAACTTGTCGAGATATTCATAAACTTCATGCATGTGCTAACAAGGAAGCATTTTTCCAAACGAGGGAAAGAAGGGAGTTTAAGGACAAGAAGGTCACAGAGGGGAAGGGCACACCGGGTCTTGGAAATAAAGGTGCAACAAGTATCTTAAACTGAAGGAGAAATGTCTGCGTTAATAAAACTACAATGAAGTAATGGAAATACGTTGTTCAAACATGAGCCCATGGAGAGAGGAGGAAGAGCCCCTTCTGACTCTTGGGAAGCTAGCCACCAGGGAATGCCCACTGCAGCACTACTTCTATGTGGAGAATGACATGCACCCACACCATACCCTACAGCACACAAAACTCGAGGTGCCCACCCTGAACTGTGATCCCTAGTTCTGCACACTCCATGCTAGCCCATTTCAGCACCAATATCCACCTATCTGTCCAAGCTAGAAGATGGAGAAGCATCCCATATTCTCTTCCCTCAGTTCACATCGATTCTCCTCTTCCTCAAATCCACAGTCTTGGCCAGTGCTTCAGTTCAGGCCTCACCACTCTGATTCATGACTGTTATAACCTCTCGGCTGAGACCTTGTCTTCAGTCTGTCCCACTCCATGAGAAATTAGGAGTTATATACAGACAAATTTCCAATATTCAATGCTTTAATGTATGTCTTTTATCCTTTGGTGGCACAAAAGCAATTCTAATTTAGTAGCACTGTAATTTGGAATGTGAGTTTCATGTTCCTTTTGGGATAGCAATAGGCTTGTGGTTCAGTCCTCCTTCATGATGCCAGAAAGCAGGTGCCAGAAACCAGGCATGTGATCATGAGAGACACAACTGACCTTCTGTGTCCTACTGTGTTGCTAGCTGTGGTGTTTGGTAGGTCAGGTACATTGAATATGGTCAGAACAAAACCCATTGTACATCTGAAAGGCTGTGCTTCCATATTCCAACTTCTCAGTCATGGTCACCTGGTCCTCTCTGTCTACCCTCATGTCCCAGCTCCTGCATCTCCCCTGTACTCACTCCATGTCTTACTCTCTACCCTCATGTCCCAGGTCCTGCATCTCCCCTGTACTCACTCCATATCTTGTACTTTCAGCCATTGTGCCTTTTGGTCCATGTTTACTTTTTATGGAACATCCTTGCTTTCCACTTTGATTATTAATTTCAAATGGAACTTACTTGCCATTGGCTGAATTGCTACCTTTCTCAAGATGTGTGAGCGGTTTCAGCTAAAGATGGTACCAAGAAGGTGTCTTATTACTAATTTTTGAAATTATCCCTAAGACTATCAGCTGTTGATGTCAGAGGATGTGTATTTCTAGAATTTTCTAGTACCCTTATAATTCTTAGCTAACTCCACTGTTGAGGCCAAGCCCCATCTACTCTACAGAATCCTAAATCATGCCAATGAGTCAGGCTAACTAGTAAGTCAGGCAAGCTAAACCAATGACATATCTTTATGTAAGGATCTTGCTATATTCCTGGTACTAATTGAATGACCAATATGGCTCTTTTCTCCAGCTTTGAAATTGACAGCAGCTACATTACAAGCAGGACACATGGCTCCTCTTTCCCTCATGCTCCTGCATTGGGCCATTAGGAAAACCTGCTCTTTCCCATTGCTGTTGTGCACAGCATCTAGGGGAAGGCATCTTCGGGAAGGTTTTGCTGGCTGTTCACAGAATCTGGTGGTTGGCTGAGAGCCCTGAGAGGCCCCTGTGAGTTGGAGCTCATAGGATAGACTGTCTAGGCTGTGAACATCCTTGGATTACCTTGGCCTTAAAGAAGGTAGGAAGACTACTTATCACAGCACCATTCTTTAAGGTCAGGAAACGGGTGCTCAAGGTCAAAGACTGAGCAAGAGAATGACAGAGCATAGAACATTCCTTTTGGTAGAATCTGTCACAGATTTAAAAAGCAGGAGAGGGTCCTTGAATTTGAATATGACAGTTTAGTCAATTATTATGAAGAGTGGGAACTCAGCTAAGAAATATGCTGAGCTGTCTTAGAGTTCAGAACTACAGGAAGAAGGAGCATTTGACTTGGGCACGGAGAGGGAATCTCAATTTCAGAAGCCCAACTTTGCATAGCACCTGTCAGATGGCAAGGGCCTAATGAGACACTCATTTTCTTCTTCCTTCTCAAAGACAAGGACATGAGAAGCTGAGCAGAGACAGCTTCGGGGACAGAAACTTACATTGTCAGAGAATGCAGCAGGGTCTGCCGCATCTATAAACGATCTATAAATTATCAAAATGTAAAGGGACAAGTGCTCATTTGACTACAGATTTTACACAGGCACAAACACCAAAGTAAGGAACAAAACAAACAACACATGGATTGATGCCTGCTAAGGTTCCCTTTAGCAAGAGCCCCACAATTCTGGAAGAGAAATACATCAAAATTTCGGCAACATTTGTTTTCTCAGACTGTTGTGAGAGCTCTTTTCGAAGAATTCTCCTCTGAAGATTCATCTGCATGTGAAATTAACAGATGTGAACCTAGAAAGCCCAACTAAGAGTAACAGCATCATGGCAGCCACCAGGAAGGAGCAGTAAGAAGGAAAAATGATCATATAGAAAGAAAATAAAATAGCCCGCCGACTGATCCACACATGCTACGCACATGAGCGATGGCTACCATGGTTCTGATGGACCTACAAAAGGACACCATGGTTGGTTCCTGGCCAACAGTCACTCTTGGAAGATATTTCTTAATGCGCCTATGGGATTCATTAGAAGAATTTTAAGTAGACAGTTAACACAAAGGCTTGTTTATGGCTGCCATTGACATGGTTGTGATGAACTCTCAGCCTCTCTCATTTGTGTTGCCTCCTCACAATCTGATTCAACTTAGAACTTCCACTGTATATCCAAAGGTGACCCAAAAGATTGAGCTCTGTAAGAATGGTCCCCCTGTGTGTTCCACAAGTGTTCTTAGCAACAGACATTTCTTTGGAAAAATGGTATGCCACCCTAAAGTAACTACAAAGTGTAGTCATTTGAAATTCTAGGCCCCTACATTTTTGCTTCAAAGAAAACCAGTTACTGTCCTTCAGGGTAGTGGTTCTTAAACTTGGCTGCACATGAATCTTTGTGGTCGGGAGCAGCGGGGGGAGGCTCACTTGATACTGATGCATGGATCTTGCCCCTGAAGGTCTAATTTAGTGGATCTTCAGGACAGGCTAGACAGTGCAGGCTTTCAAAGCTACTCTTGGTGGTTATATGACAGCATCCTGCTATAGAACTACAAGCTTTACATGTTCATATTGCACATGGTTTAGATTCCTATTCTTGCTTGTCTCTTAGCTGCTTAGTGTCTTGTGTTTTGTAGATGCAGTGGCCGTGCTTAGAAGGTGGCAGCTGCTTAATAAACATTACATGATTGAGTGGGGAGAGCAAGCCCTTACTGAGGGTGGAGGATAAAGGGGTACAGAGATAGACTGACCAAGGAAGGAAGCACGTGAGAGTTCTTTACCCAGAAGGCTGGATGTAGGCATCATGGCATACGCCTGGATGATATGATTCAAAGCAGCTGGAGGAGAGGGTGTCAAATTTTTTCATCACAAAGAAATGAACAATGTTTGAGATGAGGGATAGCCTCAATATTCCAAATTGATCTTTACACAGAGTGTAAAGGGGCCCAAGCATTATATTGTGTTTCAGAAGATGTGCAATTATTACCTGTCAACTAAAATTGATTTTAAAAAAAAGATTAGGCTTAGACATGAGACTTTGAGAGCTAAAATTGGAACAGTGGCCCACCAGGACAGCTGGACACCAACACACCGGGTACAGTGGTCAACACTTTTAGCAATTATCTTGTTAATTCCAGTAACAGCCTATGAAGTGACTACTATTATCATCTGGAGCATAAAGATGTTAAACAACTTGATGTGATACGGACATGAGTAGCAGACCTGGAGAAGATTCTCAGTCCTTCTGTGTGCTTTCTCCATCCGGAGATTTCTTAGTCTGCAGCCACAGCAAGACATTCAGACTTGGAAAACAGATCATAGTGCGGGGGCTGGGGTGGGGGGTTCCCTAGCTATTCAGACATGGCTTTGCCTCTGTGGTGAGACCTGGGTGCTAAGCAGTGCTTGGGAAGCTGATACCCTATAGACCTGATCCCAGGAGTACACTGCGGGACACACATGAATGGTCCTATCTTTCCTGAGGGTGATCTCTTTATGCAAGACCTATGATTGTCAACAGAGAGGTACCACAGGATTACCAAGTGCAAAGAAATGTCTCAGACACTAACCTTTGCTAAAATCTTAAATTACTAAAATGCTTTCCACCATTATTTAAACATTATTCTAGTAGCCAGTTTGAAAAATGTGTGTGAGGACATGCGAATGTGATATGTGTCTGTGTGTTTTCTAGCAACCACATTTTAAGCCCTGCAAAGAACAGAAGTCTGAGAATTCAGAATTCTAACTTCAGAATCCTAATTATTTTACCATAGTTCCCTGATGAGCCCCTACATTTCCCTCATTAACCCAGGGGCACAAGAAGCTTCCAAATCTTCCTTGAAGGGAGGGTGGCTGTCCAGCCTTTGTCATTCAGACAAGTCTAACTTAACTCCACCCTAGGACTGCACTGTAACCAAAGGACCTACACAGAGGGAAGACTGGCAACAAGCCTTTGTCTGCTGCAAGAGCCAAAGCAGAAACTCAACAGGAAGATCATCACCCCAGTCCACACCTGAAGGGGGCTTCCTTGCGGAACCTCTCCTGGAATTGCTGTTGCTGGGTATCAAAGGCCGCGCACCTCTGGCGGAGGAGGGCTACTTCATTTGCCTGCAGCGGGACCACCTGCTGCCTCACAGTAATGGCCACCTTCTTCACATTCTTCCACTTCTCAGGAAGTTCCTGTAAAGAAGACCCAGGAGTGCTCACAACCATGGTGCTCTCCCCTCCCCCATAGCCAGAGCCTGCACCCCATCTCTCTGCTTCCATCTCTGCAGTAGGGCACCCTGGGATGTACTGGGGCCATTTTTAACTGTGCATCAACTCCGCTCTTCCTCAACTTACCTCTCTGGATGTCTTGTTTCTCCACGGTCATGTGCTTTTGACTCAGCACTGCCCTTTGCCCCTTCACCTTCTGACCTGGTCACCTTTGCCCTTTTCTATAGTCCTCAAGGGTATTTGGCTATTTTCTTGAGTTCCTGCTTCTTCTCTCAAACCTTCTTACATCACTAAGATCTGCTTGCTTCCCCCAAATCAAACACTTGACTCAACCTTTTATCAGAGAACAGGGCGAGGAAGATAGCTTAGATGGTTTTTTTGTCAACTTGGTACAAGCCAGTATGATTTGAGAAGAGAGAACATCAACTAAGAAAATGCCCCCATAACACTGGCTTTTAGGCAAGTCTGTGGGACATTTTCTTGATTAATTATGGACATGGGATGCTCCCCTGTATGCTGTGCTGACCCTGGGCAAATGATACTGTATGGTACCAAACAAACAAACAAACAAACAAGCAGGCCTAGCAGGTCAGGGAACAAGCCAGTAAGCAGCATGTCTTTATGGTCTCTGCTTTAGTTTCTGCCTCTAGTTCCTGCCTTGAGTTCCTGCCCTGACTTCCCTCAGTGATGGAGTGTGACCTGAGACTTATAAGATGAAATAACCCCTGGTCTGGGCTACATAGTAAAACCCAATTTCAAAAAAAGTTGACTTATCTTTAAATCTGGGGTAAAATCTGTATCCCTACGAGTTCTGCCACGATAATTTTCAGTATTGAATGATTTCCCAAAAATGCTAGATATTACTTATGTGTTACACACTGTAGTTCTAAGACACGGACCTTAAGTCAGGACTCATCCCCAAGAAATCTTCATTTACTTCCACCCCATCTACCACTCCGCTGTAAAATCCCATGACTTTCCTTCTGTGTCTTGTAAGGAAGAGTCCAATGCACTCACCTCCAGTTGCTTAAACACGGCTTCTGGTAGCTCTTGTTCGTAGGACTTCAGCAGTTCAATCGTTTGCTTCAGGGGCTCAAACATGTCATCAGTGCTGCTCTGTCGTTCTTTAAGGGTGACGAGGTGCCCCATGATCTCAACCAATCCTTGGAAATCTCCTTTCTCCACTTTCTTGAGCAAACCACTCTCGGTGCTCTTTATGAATAGGTCAAGGTCAGCCAGGCTGAATGAACACAAAGCATAGGGCCAATCTCCTTGCACCCCTTGAGAGGAAGGACACTGACATCTTTAACAGAAGTGATTGTGGAAGAAAGCTCACCATGGGCCTGGTACTTCAAGGGACTAGGCTTGGGATTAATGTGGCTTTCTTCACCAGTGTTCAGGTTGTGAAACATGAGGGAAGTCCTGGCCCCTCAGGAGATAGGACATGTGAACGGAATATGTGCTCCTAGGTAGGATCTTGGACCAGGAAAAGGATGTGAGTGGGGCAACTCATGCTAGGTCATGTTAGGTCTGTGGATTAGTTACTGCTTCTACATCAACAATAACTCATGGTGTTTGGTCATGTACCGTGGCTAGACAAGATGTTATCATTTGGAAGGTCAGGTAATTGTAAACAGAAACTCTTTATGCTGTTTTCGTAACTTTTGTTAAGTCTGAAATACTTTTAAATAAATAAATTTTTGAAGGCAAAAATGAGGGCTGGGCACAGTGGTGCATGCCTTTAATTCTAATACTCAAGAGGCAGAGGTAGATAGATGGGTCTCTGTGAGTTTGAAGCCTGCCTGGTCTATATAGTTAGAGCCAGGATAGCCAAGGCTACATAGAGAAACCCTTTCTCAGTTATTAGACAGATCAGTAAGACCAAGACATTTAACATCTCAAGTCCTCAGTTTCCTTTACCTAGAAGATTAGAAGACTCTCCTCTCTCACTAGCTGTTATGACAGTTAAGTGAGATGCATTCTGTAATTCAGCAAGTGTTCAGTGAGCATCCATCAGGAGCCCCATCAAGTTTCCAGGGGCTGAGAGGAGAATGATGGAGAAGATGAGCAAAGTCCCTGCATAAAAGCAAGACAAGGAAGTGGGAAGCAAACGGATAACACACACTGTACAGCTTCTCACAGAGATGCAAAGGCACTGGAGGAAAGTCATGATCGAGGAATGGAGGAGACTCAAGCCAAGATGGTGTGATGGGAGGTCAGCAAAGGCTGTCCTATGAAAGGGCATATTGATCAGAAGAGTGAATAGGTAATGGAGTAAGCCACAGAAAGGCATGAGACATGGGAACCCCAGGGGCAGAAAAGACATGAGTAAAAGCAGTGGGGGTTGGTTACATTTTGTGGGCTTGACGAAGGCAAAGTCAAGGTGGCAGAGGCACAGAAGAGAGAGAAGTGTGGTTAAGAGAGCCCTTGCTAACCTTAGTAAGCTCAGGTCCTCGTCTAGATGAAAGAATTCTGAAGACAATGCATGGTTTGACTCATGCTTGCAGACAGCTCTGCAGGTGGAAAATAGACATTGGCTGGAGGTCTGTTGCAGGGAATGGTGCCTTGGGGATGGGGACACAAGAATGGAAGCCAAGGGGAGTATCTGGGGGAGGTTATCATTGTCCATCTGACAGACAGTGCTGTGCTTGACCTGGATGGTACACAAAATAAGTGATCAGATTCAGGATAATTCTGCACAGAGTATAGGACCAGTCAAGGGGCTAAATGAGGGATATAAGGGGATGAGAAAAATTCCTAGTGGCCTCTAGCAGTGAGACAAATAATAACACCGTTTATAGATGTGAGGAAAAACTGGGTAAGGTTGTTATATTGTGGGAAATGGGAGAGGACTTTGTCTTGAACATTTAGCAGACCCTAGACACCTAAGGGAGATATCAGCCAGGTGTGATGGTTAGTATTGATTAGCAGCTTGATAGGGTCTAGAGTCACCAGAGAGACAAGCCTCAGGGCATGTCAGTGAGAAAGTTTCTAGGTTGATTACCTAAAGAAGGAAGACACACTGTCTTAGTTAGGGTTTTTATTGCTGTGAAGAGACAGCATGACCACAACCATTATTACAAGGAAAACATTTAATTGGGGTAGCTCGCTTATAGTTTCAGAGTGTCAATACATTATCATCAAGGCAGGGAGCACAGCAACATGCAGGCAGATGTAGTACTGGAGAAATAGCCAAGAGTCCTACATTTTGCAGGCAACAGGAAGCCAACTGTGACACTGGGTAGTATCTTGAGCATATATGAGACTTCAAAGCCCACCTACACAGTGACACACTTCCTCCAATAAGACCATATCTACTCCAACAAGGCCATATCTCCTAATGATGCCACTCCATTTGGGGACCATTTTCGTTTGAACTATCACAGCTACCTTAAAAGTAGGCAGGACCATTGCAGGAGCTGGGGTCCTGGACTGAATAAAAGGAGAGCGCCGACTGAGCACCAGCATTCACCTGCCTCTCTCTATTTCCTGGCTGTAGATGCAATGTGACCAGCTGCCTCACAGCTACCACACCTTCTCAAAATGTAAACCAAAATAAACACCTTCAAGTAGCTTCTTGTCCACTATGTGGTCATAGCAATGAGAAAAGTAACTCATACAGGCTGTTACATAGAATCCGGGATTTCTGAGGGATGAGGCTTAAAATGTAAAACAAGTCGTTACTAGCACTTAGTTTCTTTGTGTTATTTTGGCACAAGGATTCAACATGTAGCTTCTATGGACTTGGAGTTTATGATTATCCTGCCTCAATTTCGCAAATGATAAGATGACAGATATGTGTCCCTATGCCTGGCACATCAGTATTTTAAACCAATCAATTAATTAAATAAGTTGGATGAAATCCAGGGACTCCCACATGCTAAGCAAGTTTTCTACAGCTGAGCTACACCACCAATTCTACAGACCTCTTTGAAGCATTAGAAATGCCCAAAACAGTGGAGATAGTCAAAGAAGGAAGACTGGGATGGAGGCTTCGGGAATTCCAAGTACTTAGAGACCTCAGGGAGATGCTGAACCCAGCAAAAGGCACCAGGAAGACATAGCTAGTGAGAGGAGAGGAAAACAAGAGGAGGAAGCAACACTGAAGGTCTGAGGTCCTTGGGAGATGGGGGAAGACTCACCGCTGACAAGCAGGAGAGAGACCAAGGGCAGAATGACCAGGGACAATCTGAGGATTTCTGGTGGCTTTGATAAAAGCAATCTCAGTGACATGGTGCAGTGAAGGCCAGAGGGAGAGCAAGTCAGAGAGAATCATGGGCTTTTATTTCTCATGCAGTCCACATGATGATACAAATACCTTCTTGATGGAAAAACTTAAGGAGATTTTCAAATCACTTGACAGAGAAGCCAGGGGTGATACCTTGGACCTGTAGTCTCAGTGTTCAAGAGGTAGAGGTGGGAGGATCTCTGCTAATTTAAGGCTAGCCTGGGCTGCAGAGTGAGTTCAGGTCAGTCTGGGCTGCAGAGTAAGTTCAAGTCAGCCTGTGCTGCAGAGTGGGTTCAGGTCAGCCTGGGCTGCAGAGTGGGTTCAGGTCAGCCTCGGCTACAGAGTGAGACCCTTTCTCTCTACAAATATATTTTCTCCTGGAATAAATGACTGAAGTGTGAATTAAAACTGAAGGTGTCAGACTGATCTATGATTGACTTGAGATCTCTTCATCTCATCTGTGGTACAACAAGAAATGCATGGATGATGTTCAGATATGGGAGAACATGAAGCCCTTCTCTAAGCATGATTAGAGCTCCAGAATGGAACAAAGAATGGGCAAAAGGTAAGATTTGAGGGGAGCCTGGCTAAGGATTTTCTTGAATTTCTGAAAGTCAGCAGACAAGATTAAGAAAGACCCCCCCCTAAAAAAATAATAATCATCTGGAATAAATATAAAGAACTGCCCATAGATGTTTCAGTATGAACTTCAGGTTATCAGAAGGGGGAAGAGGGACAATTATACTAACAGCTACCAATTAGTAGCAAAAACATAATAGAAGCCAGGACACTGTGGAATAATATTTCAACAATCAAAGAAAATTTGACTTTCTAAAAAATTTTTTCACGTTATTGTTTAAGTAACAAGAGCAAAATAAGTACACGCAGATGAAGAACACAGTCCCATCACTCGACCCTTCTAAAGGAACTGCTAATGGATGTACCTGAGTTTGTGATGCGGGTGGATCTATAAAAAACAGAGTGGGAAGTGAAGTCTAGGGATGCGGCTTAGTACTGTAGCACTTGCTGGATCTACAAGCCTGGTCTGATCCCCAGCACTACAGGAAAAAAACTGCAATACTTCAATTAAATATAACATGAGGGAGTTAAATGAAAATTGGAAAAATGATCCAAATGACACATTTTGGTGAATGAATAATAGAATGAAATTCTCTCTCTCTCTCTCTCTCTCTCTCTCTCTCTCTCTCATTCTTTCTCTCTCTCTCTGTAGTGTAATGTAGTGTGCATGGTATGTGTGTGTGATGCTGGGTGTGGAACACAGGGAATTGTACATGCTAAGCAAGTACTCTAAACCCAAGTTCTATTTCCTGCTTTCTGTACTGGTTTGGAGAAAAGTGACCATATAGGTGTATTTATTTACCTAACAGTGCTAGTTAAACAATCTTCAGAGCTGCATAACAGTACAGCATGTAAGCTGGAAGAGGGGAAAAATGGAATTTAGAAATGGAAAAGTAAAATGTTCAACCCAAAAGCAAGGAAAAAAGGATTGTAAAAATAAGACAAATAATACCCAATAAAATGCTAGACTTAAACTGAAACACAGCCCAGTGAGTAGAGTGAACAAAGCCCGCTATTAAAGGTGAGCATGCTAAAAGCAGTTTAAACATTCAGTTATGTCGATCATAAAACTTTCTCCTAATGTAATTGCGTGGGGAGGTTGAAAGCCAAAGGATAATGAGATACACCAGGCAAATGGTACCCAGAGGGAAGTCGTTTTAGCTATGGTGGGTAATGTCCAACAAAGCAGACTTAACTACAACAGACAGAGCCGGGGGTGAAGGAGGTCTCTGGCGTCCAGTTAAAGGTTTGGTTTACAGGAAGACAGATCAAGTGATGTAGACCCTTACAATATGGGACAAAGTGATAGTGCAGATAGCCTCAAGACAAAAGACTTGAGCAGAGTGAACTCAGCAACTGAGAATTAAGCAGAATAAAAAGGCAAGCAGGATACAGCAGATTTCACTGAAGCAGTTAACAAGCTTGAGCAAATAGCAGGGGCATAGAACACCATGCCCATTACAGGACATACTCTCCTCACCTGTGCACACACCAGTAAGAAAAACTGGCCGTGGCTCATGTGACAGACATCAGCATGCTCCAGAAGCTTGCCATTATATAAATCACAAAGCAACTCAGAAGTAAATCACAGAGCAATTGGGACAAACACCATTAAGATGAATGTTAAATATGCTTAGAACTAGATCGTTATGAAAATATTACACAGTAAAGGCAGGTATGTAGGTAAACCTCCACAGAGAAGGGAAATTATGATTTAAAATGCTAGCATTCAAAAAGGCAGTGAACTCAAAATAAATGAAGCATTCATCTTAAGTCAGCAAAGAAATATAAAATAAACCCAAAGGAAACGATATTTCTATGACATAATAAATTGTTGAAATAAAAGTCAAATTATAACAACGGAATCGATGAATGTATGAGGTAGTTCTTTGTAAGGCTGATCAGGAAGAGGAGTTAACGAGAACAATAAAAATCAATAGAAATGAAAAGACCTGGAACAGATGAAACAAGATGAAGTTACACACTTCATGACAGTAATCTAATGACTAATGTGCGTTGGATACATTTATAGAAAGTATGACTTAGTAATGACAAGAAAATCGTCCTATCTTTATAACCATTAAAGAAACTGTAGTTTAAAATCTTCACGCAGAGAAAATTACAAGCCCCAATGCCTTTACAAATGATTTACATCAAACTTCCAAGACCAAAGGATCCCAGTATCACACAGCTCTCCCAGGGAATAAGCAAGTAGAATTTCACCCTAGCTTGTTTCACGAAGCTGGCAAATTCTCGAAACTAAAATCCAACAAAGATGCTATGAAAAAGGCAAGTAAGAGGCCAATGTTGGTCACACTACAGGAAGCAACGCTAAAGGAAGGATTTGCAGACACATTCAACCCATGGATAGAGTGGAAACGTGACACTTCCGGATGGGTTGATCCCAGCAACACTAGGTTGATTTGATATTAGAATTCAAAACAATAATGTTCAAGACTGAACATTTTGAGGGAATAAACAGAATTATCATGGTGTACTTAAAAAAGTACTTGAAAAAATTATGCTCGCACTTAAGCTAAATACTCTTAACAAATTAGAAAAAGGAGAGGATCTCTTAGGAAGATTCACATGCATACACACACAAATCATACTCCACACATCACACTGCATACTCTTACATACTCATATGCAACTACACTTACACACACTCATTCATACACACATACCACACTCCACACATTCTCACACACACTACACTACATACTCTTATATACTCATATATAACCACACTTACACGTACTCATTCTTACACACATACCACACTCCACACATTCTCACACACACCATGCCACACACTCTATACTCACATAGAGACATTTATATATACACACAGACATTTATACACACACACACACACACACACACAAGCATACACCCCACATATGCACCCCATACTCACACGCAATCATTACACACACATACTCATACACAAGCATACATACCACACTCCACACATTCTCACATACACCATACCACACACTCTATACACACACACATTTACACACACACACACACACACACACACACACACACACACACGCCTCATATTCTCACAGCAAATATAACTCAGTAGTCAAATTCTTTGCAAGGTCAGGCTTAAGACATGGGTGTCTGTCAATATTCCCATGTCCAACAGTAAACAGGAAGTCCTATCCAGTGTCATAAGATAAGAAATCGAGATAAGCAATAACTGAAGAGGAAGAAAAGAAAATCATAAAATCTGTAGGTGTGGCTATGTACATAGCAATCCCTAAAGCCTAAAGAGTCAACAAACCATTTATTAGGATTAATAAGGTAGTTTAGCAGGGTGCCTTGAAAAGAACAATCAATATATTAAAACCAATTCTATTTTCAGAGAGAATATTATTTTAAAATATTTTGAACTAGGAACCAAAATATACAGAAGAATAATCTTGACAAAACCACCTGTGAATTAACTTAAAGGTAACAACTATAAATTTTTCTTGCAAACAAGAGTGACCTGAGAAGGGAAAAACCTCACAGGCTTACACAGGGATGTTTGATGCTGTCCAGATAAAAATTCCCAAACTTATTTATGGTCAGTACAAATTTAATCCGAAGTCTCAAAGGCCCCTATCAGGACATTTTCAGTGAAGGTTGAGTGGGTGAAGATCCGCCCCACCAGATATCAAGATCTCTTACAAAGCTACAGTAATTAAGGTTTTGCCATATTCTTGAAGCAATGAACTACTTAATGTGGGAGAGAATTTCTAAAACTTTAGGAATAGAATATAAGAGGGAGTTCTTGGGATCTGCAGGCAGAAAGAGAATTTACTCAACAAGACAAGAGAAAAAGAACCCAATGGAGAAGACAGATGTATTTGGCTGAGCTGAATCCAGGAACTGTTCACTAAACACAGCCATCCTTCTGTGTAAATGGTGCGGTGTTGGTTCCAGAACTACCTGTGGATATCAAACTCTATAGACATCCAAATCCCTTCTTCAGAACAGTATGTTATTTACATCTTCCCTATGCAAAACTTCCCACATACTTCAAATTACCCCTCCCTCGGTTATTTATGATTACCTCATGCAATGTGCATGCTGTGTACATGGTAGTTATACTATATTGTTTAGGAACAATTGCAAAGTCTGTACATGTTCAGCTCAAAGGCAGTTTTTAAAATATAGTTTTGATGTGTGGGGGTTTGAATCTACACACATAGACCATGTGAATACAGATGGCTGCCCGTAAATGGAGTGGAAAGATAGGTTACAAGACTAGAGACTATATTGGGCAGTTATCTATCAGTGATCTATATAAAACTAGAAAAATATCACACGTAGAATATATAAATAACTTCTAAAATATTTTATCTTTAATTTATGTGTATGAGTGTTTTGTTTACGTTAGGAGTTATGAGCATTATGCATATACACACACACATGCACCACACATGCAGTTCCAACAGAGGCCAGAAGATTTCCCAGAACTGGAGTTACAGGTGATTGTGAACCACCATGATGTGTGAGCTGGAAACCAAACCCTGGTCCTCTACACGAGCACCCAGGGCTCTTCACCACTGAGCTGTCTCTCCAGCTTAAATAGGAAAGTCATGCTTAAATAGTAACCAATACCAAATGAAGTCCAACAGGAAAGGGAAGATAAGGTAAGAATGGCACAGAAAGAAAACATTTGCCAAAGACATAAAAGATGAGCCACCTTATTCCCGATCAAAGTAATGTAATGTGCTCAGCTCCGTGAAACACTATGAAACTCCCACTGAGGAGGCCAGGATGAAACAGTCTCCTGGGACCAAGAGGCGCTGAGGATGCTCAGATACAGCAACTCTTACACAAGGCTGGTCTCTATCTTGGAGCAGGTTTACCACAGCTGATCTACACTTGACCCAGCTACTCTGCCCATATGTAGGAACGTCTGTCCTTGTATATAATGATATGCATGGAACACTACTTACAGTGTCATTGCTGACATTGGCAAACCTTCAGAGTTTGTGGAGAACAAAGGCAAGGGAGTCTGGGAGAGATGGAAGCACCAGAGAACATATGAAGGCACTTGGAGGCATGTCTACGAGCAGGTACTTGATATATCTGAATATGGGGCTGATCGGAAGAACCGTTTGTTTTGGCTTCAGCCAAGATCAACCGCTCAGGTGCAGATGTGGAGATTTAAATAGAGTCAAGACTTCTCAGGGTGGGAGTGAGAAGCAACTGACAGATACTGAGAAGATGGCGGAATCAATGGGTTGGAAATTCTGATTGGTCTGAAGAATTCTGCACCGTGGCGCTGCCAAGTCAGTGAGGTGGAAAGGTACCCAGTGTGGTCAGAAAACAGAATGCATACACCTGAGCTTTTGCATAGAGAACAATTACTTCTCCATCTTCCCCTCCCCTACTGAGAACAAAGCATACAATCAAATCAGGTGTCGTCTTATGGCAGAGAAATGGGGCATGCCAGGGTCAACCAAACATATCAGGTGTTCTGGAGACTCGGTGGGTGTGTGAGGTCGCTAGGGTGATGGGAAAGGACGCGAGCCTGATGGTGAGGGAGGATGAATAAGAATCTAGTAGGCGGCTTCAGCAAGGAGGAGTCTGTCTGATAGAAGTCACTTCAGTGGAGATAGTGATGCGGGGGAGAATGGAGGGGAAGTGGCTGGCCAGTGGTAGGTAACAGCAGGGAACACTAACAAAAAAATAAACTGTACATTCTAAAAGGTGCCCAGTGTCTATGGGTTACCAGGCCTACCAGTGGAGGACCACAAAGTCTTCCCCTCACGTTGCTTCTTCCAGGAGCATCTGTCTGCACCAAACCACCCACCAGCCATTCTCCCTCTGGCCTCCACCTCCTTGGTGAGCAAAAGCTTTCCCAAATGTACTGATACTAGCCGCTGCTTCCAAAGGAACCCTGGTGACCTGTGCAAACCATCCCCCCGTCCTTTGCAAGGATTTGTACAGTGCTGAAGCACCACCCTGGCAATCTCTTGGACTTCTGTTAGGTAGGTGATGGCTCAGTCTTGCTTTCTCATTTTTGCTCACTGTTCTAGGCCACGGATTGGAGCAGCTTCAGCACTGAGCAGAGTCAAGTCAGCTCAGAATGCAGGAATGGTGCCAGGCTGGCTCCCTTGCAAGGTCATCTGACACACCACGGGTGATCACTTGACAGAGTGGTTCTAACCGCTCAGCACATACACACTCCTCACAGTTGGGAGTGGAGATACCTGTGAGATTCTCGGGATAATGACTAAGATGGAGTGACTAGGGGACTGTCAATCAATTCAATCACCCATGCAGAGAACAGTGATCCAGATTAGAGGATACAGTGCTAGGTGGTCTGGGTCTTTGGACAGACAGACCTTCAGGGTCTATGTGTGACGTGGATCAGATGGCACAGAGAGGCACACAGGAGCCTGAGCCTTTAATGACTTCTACATTGCACAGCCGGGGCATTTAGAACAAGTTGGAAGTGGTGGGAAATAAAATCTAAAATGAAATTAGACCCCCTCTGCCTCCAAGGCTTAGATTTCACAGTCAGAATTGTGAGGGGTATGGATCTGTGACTATGGTCTCTAATGTTATTTACCACTTACTAGGTGCCTCTCACCCCTGAGCACCAAGTGAAAAATAACACAGACCTAGTGGAAAATGCATGAACTGTGGACCAATAGCTGAGGAGTCCCCATGGTACTGGATTAGGCCCTCTGGATAGACGAGACAGTTGTTCAGATTGAACTGTTTAGGGGGCCCCCAGGTAGGCAGTGGAATTGGGACTCATCCCTGGTATATAGCTGGCTTTTTGAAACCCAGTGCCTATGGTAGAACACTTTGTGCAGCCTTGGTGCAGGGAGGAGGGGCTTGGGCCTGCCTCAACTGAATGGACCAGGCTCTGCTGACTCCCCACTGGAGACCTTGCCTTGGAGGAGTTGGGAATGGGGGTTAGGGGGGAAGGCTGGGGGGGCGGGAGGAGGGAGAAGAGGGGAATCTGTGGTTGGTATGTAAAATGAATAGAAAATCTCTTAATAATAATAATAATAATAATAATAATAATAATAATAATAAAAGAAAAATAATACAGACCATTATCTGGTGAATGAAGGAAGGGACAGGGCTGAAATTATCATGATGTCAGAGAGACTAGAAATGTCAAAACCCATTTTAATTTAATCGATCAATCAGTGGGGAAAGATACAAAGAGGATTCCAAGCATGACATCCCTGCAGCCTCGGATGCTAGAAGGTAGCTAGGACAATGGTGTTACCTGTTAGTGACATAGTCAACAAGATGCTGCTTGAACGTGAGGCTCCACTTCTTTATTATGTTCAACAGAGATGCCTTGAAGGGTCGCACATCAACCTGCATCCAGCCGTCAAACACCTTGGTGGGCTCCAGGCTGACCACCTCTTCATAGAGCTTTTCATAGGAGTCGATCTGAACTTTAAAGTGGTGGAGGAGGGGTGGATTCTCTGGGATGCCATCTTCTGCATGGGCTTCTATCTCCTCAGGTGTGAGGACATGCCCATAGAGCAGAAACTGACCAAGAATCTCCTTCCTGTCCTCCACGTACAGGTAAGAATACTGGCTGAAGGTATTCCGATAGCCACAGCAGAGGGTCATCATACTCTGCACCCTCTCCATGACCATGCTCCGTAGGCTGGCTAAGTCAGCCATGTCCTCCAGGTCACCCTGGGGGAGTGAGACAACAGCAGGGAGGTTATACCTGTGCTCAGTGAGATCTTCCAGATGTGGAGGAAGGCAGATGCTTGCAGGTCCAGTACCTGATAGTGAGGAGAGCCACTGTGTGGAGACAGCCGGGGTACCAGAGATGGTATTGCAAAAATGCTGCTGAGGAGACTCTCAACAATGTCATACAAGCCCCCCTTCACTCCAGAGTCCAGAGATGGGTAGAAAATTAGTTCTGGAGGGACAAGGCTGAGCTGTGCTTCAAATATTGGGGTGATTCCAGCCTTACACTCTGGAAAATAAAGCGACAGGATGACGTTGAGTTGGGCAAGTGGGTAAGGCACCATTTCCTAAATCCTGGACTCAAGCATTTCTTTAGAATGCAGGCAACTGACAATGTAAATTTTGCCTGAAAAGCGGGAGGGGGCAGCCCTGTAGTAGTGTGTCTCCACAGGGAACTGCTGACATTCTGAATAAGCCCTGGTTTTTGTGTGGGGCTCTCTTGGGTATCACAGGACATTTACTTTCCTTGTCCTTGAAGAGCACACTCCAGTGACTGACCAACCCAAGCCAGTTTCCTTCTACATTCTCAACTGCCTCTTAGGGTGATGCTGCTTCTAAAGAAGAGCCTGAGTAGTCAACCACACAATCCCACCTTTATCTATTTCATGAGTGGGGTATGCCTGCCCACAGTCACACAGTAAAGAACACCAAAAAGTCACAACCCTAAATTTTCTGTTCCTTTGCTATAGACATGGGGATCACTTTAATTCTGCAGTCTTGCAGTGATAAAAATTTTAAAAACAGCATAAATAATTTACAGATGCCTGATTACTTGCTAGACGAAGTTGCCTTGTTAGATTTAAGTCAAAATATAACATGAAGCACTGTGTTCAATGTATAAGATAAATACTTAAAGTTTTACCGGTAACCACTGACAATTGTGCATCTTTTGAGAGTAGAAAATAAGTGGGAGAGTGTTGTGTGATGGATAGTGTGGGCCAAAGAGTCTCCTGACTGAACTGCCGCCCTTCTATTTCCTAGCAAAAGAGCTCAAACTGGGTGTGTGACCAAATTCCTTAGCTCTACGTGGAGTTATGTGTAATAATGTGACTAGGGGAAGATGGGAAAGGACCCCAGGGTTCAGGCGATCCTTTCCTACACATTCCTTCTTCCATCTCACAGATTATAGCTTGGATGTGTCATGACTCTCTCAACCATGGAATGAGTCCAAGCCCTAGAGAATGGCAGAGCTATAGAATAAGAGCAACCTGCCACAAAACAGCCATTCTCATGGACTATTACTTGGGGTGGGGTGGGCTTCTTTATCCTTTGCATCACATTTTGGATGGAGCTTTAGTTACCGTAGCTTGGCCATTCACTTTAAGTAAAAACTACAGTGTCCTCAAAGATCCCACGTAAGACTAAGATTTTACTTGAAAACCATAGAGATCGAATAGTGAGTATGGACTGTGGGACGCAGGAGGGTCTCAACGAGTGCATTTTAACCGAAGGGAGAGAAGTTTGCCAAGAGTCTCACAGGCTTGATGTCTGAGGAGAGCCAGGAAAATAACAGCAGCAGCAACAGCACAAACAGCAACACAATCCCGTGGAATTCATCTTTAAGTAGGGTGGGCATCACCTGCCTGAAATGCTTGGCACCAGAAGGACTTCAGGTGATTTAGACTAGCAGCATAGTCTGCTCACGGGACACTCTTATTCCAAGTCTCAAATGGCATAAAATCCAAAAATTTTAGAGCTTGGTTAGTAGCTCCGAAGAGTTTGGATTTCAGATTTTTCAGTCAGGGTACCCAAGGTGCTGTAACTGTACATTGTGCATTACTGTAAAACATCATATGTCAGGAGAAAAAGCTGCATGTGGTTTATTTACAGCATTTACTAGATTTGAAAGAAGAGTATTTGAAAGCTACTGGACTTTTCGCCACACAAAATCCCTACACTGAATAAAATTCAGACATCATTATGACAGGAGGAAAAGTGCCCCACTTCCTCAATGGGGGTACAAGCCAGTCCTTTAGCAGGTAAGCTCTACCAGATGATTCTTGGTGGTGTAGGTAGCATGTAATTTCTTATTTATGAAAATTTGAGCAGATATGACAAAAAGAAAAGCCATAGAGATATATAGGCTTGACCCAACTCAGGGAGGCAAAAATGGACCCAACAGGAAAAATCTAGTGTCTTTATCTATAAAAACATGTTTGTTTGTTTGTTTTTTGGAGATAGGGTCCTTCTATGTAGCCCAGTTGGCCTGGAATTTACTATGTAGCCCCTGCTGGCCTCAAACTTGTATTTCTCCTGCTTTAGCTTCCTAGATACTAGGATTACAGGTGTGCACCAGCATACCTGGCCTTACATTTTACCTATAATGCCTCAGTGGTAAAGCCCATGTGCTGTTACAAAATATTCACCACTCAAAGAATTTGGAAGGACCATATTTTGAATAAAAGGTGTTCCTCTGTTTTCTGGTCTTCACGAAGGGATTATTAAGTTGGTAATCTTGGAGAAACACTGGCAGCAACTCTCCATCCTTTCGTTTCCGATCTTGTCTTTCCATCAGAGGGCAAGTGGCACCTCAGGCCATTCCATATCAACAGTCAGATAGCAACTAGGCAAGGGTGGAGTCACTAACCTGAGATGCCATCTGTGGGCACTGTCCCTATAGTGGCTGTGGCATCATCCTAGGTCTAGGCAAGGGTTGAATGGGAGGCTGCCCAAACTTCCAACATCAGAAGTCTGTCCCACCCAATAAAGAGAGAACATTCATATTGGTTGCTAAGGGGTAGATCTGAGGTTTCAGCATCTGTGTTCCATGCCCCAGGCTCTAGAAACTAACCTCCCAGAGTGCATTGCCGTACTTCTTTCATTTGGGGCAGCCCTGCTCCCTACAGGCAGAGACCACACTTTGCATCCCAGCCCGTCCAGCTACCAACGGCATGGAGTTGGTTTTTGCAGCTGTACTGAGCTGAGCACAGCTCCCGTCTGCATCCTCAACGTGGGCCCCTTCTCTCACAGGCTGGGTATCAGGATTCTTGTCGGCTAGCTGATATTATCTCTGTACTTGGTTAGGCCTGACATTAAACACCCATCTCATTTTGATCCTCTGCCTTCAAAATATTCCTTTGCTGGTGTACTTTGACTCACTCTTCAACACAACCTTTGCTAGGCAACCCAGAATCTACCAGAATGTGAAAGTCTAATTTTTAATCTTGAACTCTTCTGCCCTTTCTAACTCACCATTTACTAGCCAAGCTGAGCTGTTATAAGGGTTTTGACTCTGTGCACTTTACCCCAGTTTGTCCACCTTAATTCAAAGCTTTTACCTATTTCTAATAGCTTCAGAGATGGCTTGTTACCTTCTTAACATTTCTCTTCCTTCTGAGAGCTTTTTTCTCCCTTGCTTCTTGTCTCTTTTTCACTTATAGTTCTGTTTTTTTCCCCCACTTTGCCTGGTAACTTCAAACCCTCTGTGTTCCCCAAAGGTCACAGAGCTAGAACATGTGGAGCTTGAAGGCACAGGACATCCCCCCATCTGCTCACAAGTCAACTGTGGAGGAAGCTGTCCTTAGTAGCCATTTCCCGTGGCTCCAGCTTCAGCCACTTCTCTCCTGAACCTTGAGTTTGATGAAGGAAATCAAATCATTTTCATTTTGCTATGGTCCTTATGATCTTATAGCCTGGTGTGTTGTGTGACATTTAGAGTCACGATTGTTTTTGCTTTGCACCACCCTTTGCTAGTTTACTCTGTATCACTCATAAAATACCCCAGCACTTTGGCAAACCTCAACTACACATCACTTTAATACAGCACTGGATGCTGCTGCTATCTGCCCAGTCATGGCCCATTGCCATCCATTGGTAGTCACCAGTATTTTCCAGTAGATATTTGAGAGAGCACTCGATGGCCAGAAAGAATCCATCCAACAACATGGAATCAATGTAGTTAACGTAAGTCTTCCAGATGCCAGATGCTGGGTCTGCTGCAAACAGAACCAGGTTTTCCTACCAGAGAAAGAAGAAAGGGTGTAAGCCATATTTAACAACACAGGAGAACCGGCAAAATCATCGCCAATAGGAACGCACACAAATAAAGCTCTCTGCAAAGAGTTTGCAGTTACATGTCCTCACAGTCTGTTCTGTCAAATGGGGAAAGCCACTGATTAAGAGGAACATAAATCAGTTCAGTGAAGGAGATTGGGGTCTTGTCTGCCCCTGAGGATGGAGGATAGGATCTGGCTCTATTCTCAGGAGGAAATGCAGCACATGTGTACTTTGCCAACTCTCACTGCTCATATTGCTGAGGGAGAGCATCAGAGGAGGAGGTAGGGTAGGCAGAAGGATGACTAGCATTCAGGGCTGCAAAGCATTTCCTGGATAATCCTTAGAAATGGGCTGTGCTCTATGGTTGGCATTTGATATTGATTAAAGGCCTTACATCATCACACTGAGTAATTTAGAAAACAAACTATACAAGAAATCTCCTTCTTTCTTCTCTCTCTCTCTCTCTCTCTCTCTCTCTCTTTCTCTCTCTGTCCTCTCTCTTCTTTCTCTCTCTCCCTTCTCTTTTCTCGACCTAGGGTACCCTGAGTATCACCATGGTAACAAGGTTTGGACATCAAGGAAAGGAAACCTAAGTGTTCAATGATGCTCAGCACAGACATCCATCTGCTTTTCATCATTTTCATTAAGACTTTACAGCCTCTTTCCAGGGAGCTGATGCTTTCAGAGAAGGCAATAGGTAACCCGGGGAGGTGACTCTCTTAAATGGCTCACACTTATCCCTTTAGGAAACACTGCCACATTACAGATCCTGCTGGAGCTTAATGATTTCACAATCCTGCTTTTAAGTGACACGACTCTAAAA
This sequence comes from Peromyscus nudipes, assembly GCA_902168325.1. Taxonomy (NCBI): domain Eukaryota; kingdom Metazoa; phylum Chordata; class Mammalia; order Rodentia; family Cricetidae; genus Peromyscus; species Peromyscus nudipes. Next base: position 30,643 of record CABHPH010151750.1, read on the forward strand.
TTTTTAAGATGCATTACCAACGCCTTCACATCGTAAGTAGATTTAAGGTTTTCTTAATGACTTTAAGCCTATCATTATGCAAATTGTAATACGTGATGATGTGCAGTGGCTTGCAGGTGTTAAGATGTATGTTTCTACACTAAGTAACGGTTAGGCTTATTTTATGTGACAAACTTCTGTTTCACACACACAAAAAGTCAGGCTTAGAAAATAGAGTAGATTTTGGGTTAGACAAGACCATCGTAGTTGTAAAACAAACAATGAACAAGTAATCCAAGTATGTTTTGCACATACCTGCAATCCTAATTCTCAGTAGGCTGAAAGAGGAGGATCATGACTTCAAGGCCAGTCTGGATTAAATAGGGAGACCCTGAAAACAAAACAACTAAGAACAAAATAATAACAAAAATAAATCGAAACAACTAAGGAAAGCAAAATATCTTCTCAAATCTGGTAAAAAGGAGATCCAAAGATTTTGTAAACTCCAAGCAGGGTGAGAGCAATGAAGAGCCACTCAGGCACATCATAGCCAAATTGAAAACGGAGAAAGGATTAAGCAGCCATCTATTAAAAGCAACTTGAAAAGAGGCAATATATCCCAGAGAAAACAGAGATACAATTAAGGCTTGCTTCTTATGGAACACAGTGTGGGCATGAAAGCCAAGCCACAACATATGAAATAAAACAAGACTGCACAGGATTCTGTATGCAGTAAAATTGCCCTTCTAAAACCAGGTGAAGTCAAGACATATGCTCAAAGCTGAGCTGATATGTCAACATGAGGTCTGAACTCCTGGTCTAAGAGAAATGAGCGTAGATAGGTAGCTCTGATCTATAGAAAAGAATAAAAAGCATGACTATGCTGAGTGTGTGGGTAAAAAGAAAACACTATCAATATTTTTAAGTTACTTTTACAAAGAAGGTGGATAAATCATTTATAATTTAGTCATGAATGCATTTCCTTACTTTCTTTAAATCTGTATTTATTTTTGAGAATTTCATAATTGTGCATAATGTACTTTGAACACATTCACTTCTCATTACTCTCCCACATCCTTCTCCCATGCCTTTTTGATACCTTCTTCCCCTCAGTGAGTCTTCCTCCTCTTTGCATTTCTTTTTTCTTAAAATTTAATGAAAAAAGTCTAGCAGTATTAACATATGAATGATTGATTACGTTACTATATTTACTATATTTAACACATTGATATAGCATAGATGTTATATAATGAGGGTATCTTAGTTTTGCTTTCTATTGCTGTGATAAAATACCCCCCCCCAAAAAAAACTTAAGGGAGAAAGAAGTGTTTTTTAATCTCATAATTCCAGTCCATCATTGTGTGAAAGTCAAGGAGGCAGGTACTTGAAGTAGGAACAATACCCTCCCAGTCAAGTGGAGAGAATAATGAAACATGCCAATGCTCAACTTGTTCTTGTAGGCTCCAGGATCCAGCCTGTCAGATTTGAACCACTCATGTTCAGGGTGGACTCAAACAACCTCTTGAACAAAATTCCTCACACGCTTGCTCAGAGGCCAACCTGAGGTCATTTCTCCTTGAAACACTCTACCTAGGTGAATGTACATTGTGTCAAGTGGACCAGACAAGCTAACCATCATAAGGGGGAAGGGTTGAGTAGGCCTGCACTGCCCAAGTTCTGTACTTCTCAGGATGAAACTGGGTTGAAACCTCGATCAGCTCCTAGAAATGGAAGGCAATTGTGTAAAAGCTGGAACAGCAACTGAACTGTCAATTGCATGCTGAAAATTACATGTGAATCCACAAGGTCATGGACACAGAAAAGCAGAGGGGTAGAAAGAAACAAAAGAAATAGGAACACAGCAGAAATAGAGACCATTATATCCATCTTGCACATAAACAGTCCAAGGATTCCAATTAAAAGGTGGAATTGTTACTGATAGGAACACATTTCTTGGACCGAGAAAAACAGCTCAACAGTTAAAAGCACACACAATTCTCATAGAAGACCCAAATTAGCTTCTCAGCATCCACGTCAGATGGCTCACAACCACTTGTAACTTCAGCATCTGGGGACCCGGTGCTACCTCTAGACTCCATGGGCACCTGCACTAACTGGTAAACATACCAACAGACATACACACATAATTTTTAAAAATCTAAGAAATTATAACTGCTTCTACTGTATGCTGGTTACAAAGGGGAACATTTTTGAATATAGAGAAATCAATAGGTTGAAGGTAGAAGTGTGGGAAGACAGATAATGCAAATAACAGAGAGAATGAATTGGGAAGGAAAAGTTACATTGTTATCAGAAGAAGGCAGTCTTCAAGATGAAGGAGTGCTATTGGAAATCAAGAGGGACTTTCACAATGATGGTTCAGTCAGTCCATCAGGGAGTTATGTCAGTCCATCAGGGAGTTATGATAATTGTAAATTATAAGTGAGCTTGTGCCAACAGAGCTCCTACCCATGATAAAAAAATTTGACAGGACTAAAGAATTAAAAAGACACATCTAAAATCACAGAGATTTTAATAATCCACCTCCATCAATTGATAGAACAAATAGATCAACAAGGCCAGAAGGTATTCCAGAGCTCCTGACGCACCATCACACCTCTAATTCAAAGAATGCCACACCCAACAACAGAAGCACAGCCAGACTGTGGACTGGGTTGTAGAACAAGTCTCAGTTAATTCTGAGCATCTCTCTGACCACAGAGTGAAAGTAGACATCAATTCCATTAAGATATGCAGAGATGCCTCAGATATAAGGAGATCAGAAAACATACTCCGAAATGACCAATGCGATGTAAGGAAATTAAAAAACACACTCTGAAATGACCAATGGGATGTAAGGAAACTAGAAAACATACTCTGAAAGGACCAATGGGTTAACAAAGTGGCCCCAGGGAAACACTGAAGTGAATGGTGAGATGAGGCAGGTTAAGACTGTGGCTTGGAACCAACACACTGCCAAAGGGCTATCATCAAAGGAAGAAAGAGAGTTCTAATGTCAAGACCCTAAATTTCTATCCTGGCAGTCTATTTAAAAAAGATAAACGAATACATCCTAAAATTACTAAATCTGGGACCAAAAGATGTTAAAAAATAAAGTAAGAATGTTTATCTTTCAATGGCATAATTTAGGCAATTATCTCCTTCATTTAACTGGTCATCATTAGCATTCATGTCTGGACATCTTAATTGTGTTTCAAACCAGAACCTTTGTAAAATGGTGATGTATTCCTGACATGAGTCAACCTGTCAATATCCATGACTTTTTCAGTAGGGTTGGGGCTGCTGGCCATTTATATTCCAATATTCACAGAGAAGCTTTAGTTGTTGACGTGGGGACATGAGGCTGTCCTGGCCATACCACAGGACAAAAAGCCTTGCTGTATGAGCTGTAGCACTGTGAATTCTTTCTTCTTCTGATCAAAGACAGGGATGCCATGCTCATCTCTCAGAGCTCTTTAATGATAGGTCATAAGGATAATGCGGTAAAGCCACACCAGGCCGCGTGGGCGGGGGTTGGCTGGTTAGCACAGTGGATGATTTAGAATTCTGCTTTGCCATATCCTTCTAGTTTGAGGGGTTAGGGGTAAGACTTGAGTTAATTTTGACAGTGTTGATACTGACACATTGATTTTGGACTCCTGTTATCTGTTAGCTCTAGTTATTTTACTGTTAAAGTTTTATTCTTGCCTGAAGAAGACACAGCATCTATTGATTATTCTAATGCACAGATTCCTTTTTAGCATTCAAATGCCCTTCTTGGTACTGTGTATAAGAAGCCGGTTGTTACCTGGACAAGAGCGTGAATCTTAAGACCAGATTCCCTGATGAGGCTGTAATATTTTTCCATGCAATCCTGCTGGTCATCCAGAGAAAGGGGACATTCTTTTTTCCCATCTTTTCTCTTAAATATTGGTGACACCCATGTTTTCATGATGTTCTGAATCTCTTCCACGTTGTCTTTTGTCTTCTGAATTCTTTGTTCCAGGTCACGAATGCTATTGGTTATTTGCATGACATAATCCCAAATACCTGCTCCCCAAAAGAAATGGAATTAACTGAAATGGCATATGGTGGTGGCAAAGCTGAAGGGCTGTGTGCTATGAATGATGGGAATTTATGCCTGTAGTCTTTTTTTTTTTTCGAGACAGGGTTTCTCTGTGTAGCTTTGCGTCTTTTCCTGGAACTCACTTGGTAGCCCAGGCTGGCCTCGAACTCACATAGATTCGCCTGCCTCTGCCTCCCGAGTGCTGGGACTAAAGGCGTGCGCCACCAACGCCCGGCTATGCCTGTAGTCTTTAGGAGACTTTTCTGGTTTTTCTGAAGTAACCTTTTCTTTTTCAGGTTACTTCACTACCAGCAGAGTTCATTCCTTCCTGGTTGTATCAAAAAGCCAACCCTTCCCGTAATTCTGATTTATACAGTAAGACAAACAAGGAGGTACTTAGCTATCACACACATAGGGGTTATCATAGTTGCTAGGGAATACCAGAGAAATTTGATGATTGTATTTGGACTAATCACATTTTGATTATAGTAATTTGCAATGTGCTTGTGTTGAAAAATGCTATTCCTTTTCATATATTGGGTAAAGTCCTAACATGTTTAATGGAATATTCTAAGAATTTCATGAGTTAACTGTGATCTTCTTTTTGAACTCTAAATTTTCTGGGGACCTTAATTTTAATTATCTTCCCTATTCTATAATTTTTTTACACTTCAGATTAAACTTTATAATGGATTTAAAAATCATGGCCAGTCTTACATGATTTGGGTTGTATATATTGCTCCCCCAACAAATGTATCTGAAAAGAGGCCGGGTTTGTGTTTCCAACTCAAATCAAGGTATGAGTGGGTAGTAAAGGATTTTTTAACTTCACTGGGTCCTCTCACATTCCTTTCTGACTGAAGGTTGTCCTCTGTTACCTTCTGTTTTCCAGCTCAGTGTCTCCTCTGCAGCTCTCAGGCGGAGATCAATATTTTGCAGTTCTTCTTCTACGAGTGGAAATTCCACCTCAAGCAGAGTTTTCATAATCTTGTTGTACCAATTTGCCATCATCTCCAAGTTGGCCACAAGCTGCCGATAGAATTCCCTGGAGGAGAACATGGTTGCCGCTGTCTCGGGAATCCGTTTCACCTCAGTGGGCTGAAGATAGCTCATTTCTTTCAACACTGAAATCAGCTGAGGAAAGAGGCAAACACAAGTGGCATTTGCTCAGGGTCAGCAAGAAGAAAGCAGCTGTGTCCAGGAAGGACCCAAGAATCTCCGGGGCCTAAAGGCCTTGGGCCTCTTGTTAATGTCTCTTCCCATCAGTTCCTGGCATACAGCTTCAGGGAAGGAAGAGTAAGTGTTCAGCAGAAGGAGGATAACTTGGAGAGCAACAAGGTGACCAGAAGTGTAAAATGGAAGAGCAAGAAGAGGAGACACTGAGAAAGGAGTCACTGACCACAGGGAGAGGCCTCTGCTTCCTGAGCTCAGAGTATGTGGCTACTGAGAAGAGGCCCTGCTGCCAGCCAGCCACCTGGGAGTGGATCGCCTGCTTGAATACCCCACAGGCATGCAGAAATTAAAATCTAAACTTCAGTATTTTCGTCATGCATACACCCACAGAGAAGCTACTTGGGTTGAGAGAAGCCCATGCCAAGGCTGCACATGAACTCAGATAGAATAGCCCAGAACTTCTGTTACCCTGATCTGATATTTCCTTGTTTTCTAATATACTAGGAGGCAAGGAAAGCAGTCACCCAGGTCTCCTGAATTTCTGTGAGCCCCTAGGTTTATTGGCAAATGCAAAAATGAAAAGCCCAGAAGACGAGACCTTAGAAAACACAGAGAGGTCCTGACAGGGTATGAGCACAGGGGACAAAACAGGTGCAGAGCTCAAAGTCCTCCCCACCTCCTCAGATAAAGGCACCAGCCACTAGCTTGACTTCTGATAGCTGGGCTCTAGGCACCAGCCACTAGCTTGACTTCTGATAGCTGGGCTCTAGGCACCAGCCACTAGCTTGCCTTTTGATAGCTGGGCTCTTCACTGCTGACTACCAGCCAGCCCTACTGAGAGTACTAGCCAGCCCTACTGAGAGTACTAGCCAACTCTATTGAGAGTACCAGCCAGCCCTACTGAGAGCACTAGCCAGCCCAACTGAGAGTACCAGTCAGCCCTACTGAGAGCACCAGCCAGCCCTACTGAGAGTACCAGCCAGCCCTACTGAGAATATCAGCCAGTCCTACTGAGAATACCAGCCAGCACTATTGAGAGTACCAGCCAGCCTTACTGAGAGTACCAGCCAGCCCTACTGAGAGTACCAGCCAGCCCTACTGAGAGTACTAGCCAGCCCTACTGAGAGCACCAGCCAGCTCTATTGAGAGTACCAGCCAGCCCTACTGAGAGTACCAGTCAGCCCTACTGAGAGTACCAACCAGCCCTACTGAGAGTACCAGCCAGTCCCACTGAAAATACCAGCCAGCTCTATTGAGAGTACCAGCCAGCCCTACTGAGAGTACCAGCCAGCCCTACTGAGAGTACCAGCCAGCCCTACTGAGAGTACCAGCCAGCCCTACTGAGAGTACTAGCCAGTCCTACTGAGAGTACCAGCCATCCCTACTGAGAGTACCAGCCAGCCCTACTGAGAGTACTAGCCAGCCCTACTGAGAGTACTAGCCAGCCCTACTGAGAGTACCAGCCAGCTCTATTGAGAGTACCAGCCAGCCCTACTGAGAGTACCAGCCAGCCCTACTGAGAGTACCAGCCAGCCCTACTGAGAGTACCAGCCAGCCCTACTGAGAATACTAGCCAGTCCTACTGAGAGTACCAGCCAGCCCTACTGAGAGTACCAGCCAGCCCTACTGAGAGTACCAGCCAGCCCTAGTGAGAATACCAGCCAGTCCTACTGAGAGTACCAGCCAGCCCTACTGAGAGTACCAGCCAGCCCTACTGAGAGTACCAGCCAGTCCCACTGAGAATACCAGCCAGCCCTATTGAGATCGGGGCAAACGCTAGCTATTCATTGGGAAAATGAACTCTGTTTCCTATTTACTTTGAAGCATGATCAAGATGAATATTAAAATCGTCAATGTAAAAATCAAAAGCAAAATATATGAGGTAGAGAAGACTATTCTAAACAAAACCACAACATAAGACATAAACTATATGCACAAAATATCAGACAGGTAATAAAATGACAAACTAGAGCAATATCTGAAAATTAGATAGATAGATAGATAGATAGATAGATAGATAGATAGATAGATAGATAAACAGACAGATAAAGATAGGTAGATAGTCTCATGGAGTCTAGGCTGACCGCCAACCCTCTACATAGCTGAAGATAGCTTTGAACTACTAATCCCCTTTCTTCTACCTCCTGAGTGCTAGGATTACAGATACCACCACCCTCAACCTTCTTCATTTCTCATTATCTGGGAGTTATTCCCCAAATACTCTAACAAATTACCAGGAAAGGAGAATACTTCTACTAAAGAATGGTTCATAGATGTATACAAACAAAAGAACAAGCCATTCACAAGAAATACAAAGCCACAATGAGAACATGCTAGATGCCTACCTTTACCAGTAATCAAATATACACACATTGATGGGGAGCTGCTTTTGTGTCAATAGTCTGGAAACTACATTAAGAAACAGAACGTGTCTTGTTGACAGGAGAAGGACCAAGTTCTATCTTTCTGGAGGACAAGATGATAATCTTCATTAAGTCTCAAAATGTGAATGCGCTTTAGGTAGCATGAATGACATCTCCAACATGGACCTATTAGTTGGCACTCATTGCCCCTCCAAGTTTTATAAAACATAATGTTGTCAAGAGGATGAAATCACCCTTAGTTGAGAATCTTTGATCAGGTCTTTCCCCGCAGGACCTTCCTTTGGGATTTTTCATATGTTGTCTAGTAAGATAGATTTTTACATATTGAGACTCTGATTCTCAGCTAGATTGTGGGTCCCTTGAAGACAGCACAAAGCCATATCACAGTCTTAGTGACAACTCCAACATATACTTCAGACCCTGCACAAGAAGTAAGTGTCTGAGGTAGGTCATGAAAGTTTGCTACTAAATGAGCAAAGATACTTCACAATGCACTCAAGAGCACATAACGATGACTTGGTCATTGACAGACAGCATATACAACCACAGCCCCGTAAGTTCACATTATCTAGTAACATCATAGCTTTCTTCACTTGTATATACACACTTTATGATGCTTTCACAATGGCAAAGCCATTTAGCAATGTATTTCTGAGGAAGTATCTCTGTCATTATGCAACTCACGTCTGATTCCCTGTTGTGCAAAATCAAATGCATTGGTCAACCATAGAGAAAGATCATGAACATGGATAACTTAGGAAAATATTACAACTGAGGATTCATCCCACATATACACAAGAAAGTGCAGGGCATGAGTTCTTTTAAGTAGTTTTTGAAATTCTTTTAAAAAGCCTCTTGACCCTTGAAATAAGCAGTTAAGTGAGTGCTTCTGGAACCCCAATGGAAGTTCCTGTCACCCAGCTGACCTGTGGGTTAAAGTTGACAGAGAGTTGCTGTGTGTTGGGGTCACGATGCAGAAGTGGCAGGGAGAGATTGTACTGTGACTTCTCAGATACCGTCTGACACCAGTCCTCATAAAGTCTTCTCTCATACCTGCAACAATGAGAGACAACAGCCACCTCATAAACACCCTGCAAACCCCCAGATCCTGGCCCTCCTCTGTAGTACAAACTGGAGAAGCAACCAGTGTCTGATCCAGCCAGGCTGAGCCAACACCTTCAGGCACCCACTGTCTGACTGCAGGTACCACTGCAATCAGAGGAGAATAGGAAGATTCCGTATGATCTTTGGGGGTGAGATGGAAAGTCATGATCAGCTCCAGAGACATAGAGAGAAGATACTGGTAACAAGGGCTCTCCCACTAACCTTCAAGGAGCGCATAGCATTCATTATTCAGTCGCCACACATTGACCTGACACATGCCATGTGCTGAGCTTGGAGAATAAATCAATGGATGAATAACTCAATATAAATAGAACTAATGGTGGGGAGCACAGGTAGATCACCATAATACAGTGCAGCAAACTACAGAGAGTTGTAGTGGGTGTCAAGCATCTGATGGTAGAGGTGAGGAGCTGGAGGATACGGAAGCCTTATGGGAGAGATGATGGGATGGAGCAGTTCTCTAACTCAATCTCACGGCTGAGCAGAGGCTGAGTGGTGATTCCCATCAAAAGGCAGTGGTGAGGTGTGGAGGTGAGAAAGCCTGACTGAACTGGGAACAAAACATGGAGGGTTCAGCTGGAAGGAAGGCTCGGGGGACAATGGGAACCTCTGAGGGGTTTTTAGTTGTTGGGGATATAGTGACATTATTGGATTTGACCACCAAGAGACACAAATATGGAGGCAGGGAGGGCTGTCAGGAAGCCACCGCAGCAGCTCAGGCTGGAGGGGATCTAGTCTTTTGAGAAGAGTCCAGTGGTGGAGACAAGGAAGAGAAGACACACTTAAGATATGTACAGAGCAAAAGGGTAGATGTGTGGGCTCCTGGCAGACGGAGGTGCCACCAGTTCATTTGTCTAACCCAACGGCACGCAGTATCAGAACCTGAGCTCTTGTGCCTAGGCCCTACTCTCCAGAATCAGGAGAAAGAACAATGGCAGAGTCAGAAGGCAGGACCGTGCTGGAGGAGGTGCTTGTAGACCCTGAACTTCTAAAAGATCCACGGGGCTTCGGAGTAGGAACAATTAAAGGCCCGTGTGTGATCTTAACGCTTTCTCCCTAAAAGGATTGAGGACACATTTCCAGACTTACTTTCACTCATTGCAGTATAAACTATTGCTTTCTGTTCACAGAGCAGTGACTGCGATTCCAGGCCTCTCAGAGCACCATGTGTGCCCTTCTACGCCTCTCCACAAGGTTCACAGACTCAGGAAAGTGACACTGGGAACATATTTGTGTCCAGAGTAGAGCCACATTCCCCCCTCTCCCCCCAAAGACTTGTTTTCAAGGCCCTGGAATGCTGTACTCACAAATAGCTGGGCTATAACATAAACCACGCAATAATTTCAGAGCTGATAATGGAACACGCCCTATGAACAGCAAAGGGCACGGGGTGTGAGGGCGGGGCAATCTGTGGGATGACACAATCGCAGGAGTGGCTTACTTTTCTAACAGTGAGAGCAAATCTTCGTATTTTTGTATCATTCGATTTCCTTCAGCCGATTGCAAGCACCTATCAGTTCATAAGAAAGGGGGAGAAAAACAAAATTTGTACAGTTAGAAGAAGCTCACATTACAATCAATAAATAAACTGGAGTCTACAGAGAAGGTATTGATAATTGGAGGACTAAGGCAGGAGGATCATGTGTCCCAGCCCAGCCTGGGCTACAGACAGGGATCCTTTGCATCTCAAGAAGTAAAATGACAATAACAGAAATCAAACAAATCAGATTTGGGACAGTTTCCGGGGCTGCTTTTCAAAGGGCCTTGAAAGAGGTTGCATTCTCCTCCCTGAACATCCTCCACAGGCCACTAGGGGGCAGCTGCACTTCCTAAAGTTCCAGGCAGTTCCCCAGATGACAGGGACAGTGTGCTCTCTATTGCCGGTGGGCTCTACCAACTACTCTCCTGGCTAAGCTGGTCCGTATATACACCAGGTAATGGAGGTATATATTCCACAAAATATGAATGAAAAGAAAGCTGAGGGAGTAAAGCATTCTAAGTGGTATTGTTTTCTGTGTATAAAGAAAAAAATACCCATATAACATTAATAACATTACATGTATGTACATGTGTACATACTATACAGGTAATAGATACATGATATCAATAGCTAGACACGCAGAGGGAGACAGAGAGAGGCAGATACAGGGACAGGAACACAGTGATTCCCTCTCCCTAGACAAGTACCAATAGAGGAGTTTCTGAAATCCATCTAGGACACTTGATCAGAAACACTGCTACTGTTTGACATGTTTAAATGAGTCCCCAGCCACCTCTCCCCTCCTAAAGTATATACACATGCAATGCAACACACACACACACACACACACACGCACGCACGCACGCATGCACGCACGCATGCACACACACACACACACACACACACACACACGCACGCACGCACGCACCTGCACACAGAAACGCCTCACAAACACTGTATTCTCACATATGCATTCTCGTGTATGCAAGCAGAGGCTTTTGCCAGGATGCTGAGGGTGGCAGGAGAGTAAAGGAAGTTCTGCCCTGCAATACTGCTACCCACAACGTTCCCCTCTGCTTTTGACACTGGCTGTAACAGTCAATAAATGTCCAGCTCCAGGGAAAATGGGTGAGGTATCTTTAGTTCTCAAATACCTTCACACTAATTGTATGGAGTCTGTTTTTGTTTGTCCTCCTACTAGCAAAAGGAGGCAGCTTATTGCTAAATCTTTAACATCTACTTTCTTCTTATGCCAGCACAGGGTTCTTTACATGATCCCTAGAGCCCTCCACAAACCCCTCACCCCTGCAGAGAAAGCACCGGATTGCTTTGTCCCCTTTTGTGCTGAATGAGCAGCTGCATCAAAGAGTGCTCCAGACTAGGCAGGTGGCTTGCCCCTCAAATTCCCTAATTCCCTCACACACTGCAGGATTTCTACGGGCCTCACAATGTCCTCATCTCAGATTCGAATCTGGAGAGACTAAGGCAGAAGTGTATATAGTTTACTTCCCAGGGCATGTGTCAGGCCATGTTGCCCAGTGGGTTTGTGGGAGGTCACCAAAAGCAATGCAATGATGTTTCCACTTCACTTTGTGGTAGAAGCCTACAACTCTCTCTCTCTCTCTCTCTCTCTCTCTCTCTCTCTCTCTCTCTCTCTCTCAAATTATTTATTTTATTTATATGAGTGTTCTGCATGCATATATGCCCATGCACTGGTGTCCATGGAGCCAGAAGAGGCATTAGATTCCCTGGCCTGAGAGCCACCTAGCACACAGTCATGTAATTTGTGGTAGAAGCCCAGAGCTAAGAACAAGCTGAGTCGAGGACTACCGAGCCTGGGTACCTCTTAGGAGCTATGTTCTTTGCAGGATCCACTGAAGCCTCTGACACAGCCAACCAGCAGCTCATCCCCACCACCAACCACCCAGCCCCAGAATGCTCTGTCCTTTAGCTGCTATTCATGAGAAAATCCTTTGTACTCTCTGCACACTTGTCTCAGAGTTTGCTTCCTGGGAACCAGACCTATGGCAGCTATGCAGTTCCTATGGCAGCCTTGACTCCTTCCTGCATGTCTTCTTCATTTTGTTTTAAGGGGCATGTCTGAGAACCTGGGGGGGGCTCAGCCCTACTTCTGGCCAAATTCTTGACGGCTGGAGACCATTGGAAGGAACTGTGGGCTGGAAGCTGGAGACTCAGATGCCTCTCAATTATTTCTTGGCTGTCTCTAGGACCGGAGGGGAGCCATCTCCCTTCTTTTTTGCCTGGTTTCTTCATCTGCAGTGTTAAAAGCTTACTCAGAGCAGAGCAGATATCAGTTTCTCTCCAAGGGGAGATTGCTCATGTCAGGGCTGCTTGTCTGGCTGGTGAACCTGGAGTGGGGTAGTGACTGATCTCTACAGATGCCATGCTTCTGTCTCACATCTTGAAAGACATTTAATCTTGCTACCTGAGCCCAGGGTCTCTGTGGATGTCCCTGACTCACGCCAATGGCCAGCTTCCAAATCCTTTGCCTTTGTTGCACTTAGCAATGCCAAGTGCTTTGAACAAAATCAAGTCCTCTACAAAGAAAGATCAGAGGAAGACTGGCTGTCCCTGGACAGGAGGCCTCCTGAACACAATGTCTCCTCTCACTCATCGCTAGCAGCCGAGAGCCCTCTAAGTGGCTCAGCTTCTAGACCTAGCCATGAAGCAGGCTCGTGCTTCCTTAAGCTGGCTACCATTAGTCACCAAGGGAGGTTGCCAAAGAAACAGGGTCCCAGCTCAGATTCAGACTTGACTGTAGCATGAATCCTAATTGGTCTTAAAAACCCAGAGGCAGATATTGGAGTAAATGCTGAAAGATCAGAGAGACAAAGGCACAAGCCACAGCCACCTCTCACCTCACCAACTCCTCAGAAAGAAACTGAGCTCCTTTCTCCTCCTGCCTTATATTCCTCTCTCTGCCCAGCCATATCACTTCCTGTCTCAACCTTCTTAGTGTTGGGATTAAAGGCATGTGTACCTCCCAAGTACTGAGAGAAAAGGCATGAGATCCCAAGTGCTGGGATTAAAGGTGTGTGCCTTTATGGCTAACTATGGCTAACTAGTGGCTGGCTTTGCCGTCTGATCTTCAGGCGAGCTTTTATTTGTTAGAGCTCACACAAAGTATCACCACACTTGACAGGTAAGGCCAGCAAGCTACATCTCTAACACAATCGTCACATCACATTTGGGAAGCACCTGTCATTTCCCAGCTGCCCAGTGGCACAGAGAGCTCTTTTCCAAGGAAGTAATGTTGAGGGCTTTCTCAGAGTGTGAAGATCCTGGTTGGCTATCCTCCAGAAATGACCAGTGGGGCAGGAGGCAGCCTATGGCGGGCTGAGCTTCAGTTAACTCCGAAGGACCCACATCTCAGCCCACATGCACTAAAATCATCACTGTTTGAGAGACAGAACCTAGTTTGGGGCTGAACATGGAACGAAGGGCAGATGGTTGTTTGTTAGGAGGTGGGGCGAGGGAGGCTCAGTCAGGTGCCTCTCAAGAATCAGATACTCACGGATGTGTGATGTGTGTGAAGTTGCTGAAGGGAGCCTTGACGCGTTGCCTCAGCTCCTGAGCCCAGCGGATACCCCCGGCCATGGTGGGCATGTTCTTGTGCACAGGAGAGAATCCTGGAGACAGGAACAATTATACTGAAGAGAGGGTACGGCCCCCAGCTCCCTCCACCCCAGGGGAGCCTTCTCTAGTTACCCCCCACACTGCTGCATCTATTTTCAGACTGAAGTCACTCTGGGCCCACACTGAGTCAAATGCCCTGCTGAAGAGACCCTTGGGAGAACACAACAGCTCAGAGAACATGAGCCCTGCCTAATCATCCTGATTTAACTGGTCTGGCAGCTGGTCATAATTATTTTTTAGGACATCTCAAGAAAGTTTTACATCAACACCCAGGGTTGAGATAACTGTCTTAAACAGACATTTTCATCTCTCTGGGACTCAGTTTTCTCACTTGTAAAATGGGGGTGGCATCTCTCTTGCTTAACAACAGTCAAAGGATTCTGTGAGAATTCAGTCAGATTGTGAATGGATAAGCTACGTGGATTATGAAATATGGCAACAGCCTATGTATATCTTAGCCCATATATTCAGTTTATTTCTTCCAGCTACCACAATTTAGCAAAGGTGAGATTTCCCCTAAAGGTAAAACCACTCTACATTCAGCTTCCCTGGAAAATTAAGACTGACCACTGTCTGCTGTCATTGCTAACTCTCAATAGGAGTTTTATTAGTTGCATACTCTATCTTACAAGTTTGAAAGTCAAACATGAGTTTATTTCCGTTTCACACGCGTTCCTTGAGTCCTTGCTATATACAAGGCATGTATGTGGGGTCTGGGTGAGAGGCAAAATAATTAACGCTGAAATGTGGTTTGTCACAGGGTGTGAGCCACACTCCACCCAAGATGAAAAGAATGGTCACTAAAGAAGGACTGTGGCCCACAGGTCCGATGGTGGGAGAAGATGGTGTGGAGTCACATGCCTGCAAAGTGACTGCCCCTCATCAGGCCCCTGCTAGTCCCCGTCCCCCAGAAGCTCAGTGGTTACGGAAGTGCAAGGTCCAGGACACTCCTTTTCAGGCATGTAAAATGTGCATTGAGTTATGATGATGTTTGACTAGTGTGGCAACAGGGATCCATCCACTCACTCATTATGCCAAGGCCACAGCTGACCAGTGGTGGTCAGGGTTTCATCGGTCTAGGTCACACTGGCAATCTCAGCCCCCCACACTGAGAAATGTACAGTTCAGTGAACTCTACAATCACCCAAGGATGATCTGGAATTCCCAGCAAAAACGACTATGCTTGGTGCTCTCAGAGGACGCCCATGGATCCATAAGTTAAACTAAAAGAACATAAGTGCGCTCTGCCCATCCCAGTAACAGAACACATCCCTCACAGCCCCCTGGCAACCACCCTACCATGCTCTGCCTCCTCCCGGATGTGATGACTGTAGATGAGCCTCACAGCATCCAGGTCTCTGCTGAACATTCGGATGAGGGCCAGGTATTTGTGTGACACATCCCGCGCTACCAGGGGTCTTTCAAGGAGGGTTCCTGCGATGTCTAACAGCTGTGGAGAGGATAAGGACAGGCACTTGACCTTCCCAGGGCTGCAAAACTTCCGTTTCCTGTTCTTTCCCCCCCCTTCTTATGACTCAGTACAGGAGGAATCACATATGTTATGGTAGAACTCTAGCAGTGCCCCCAGCATGTGGATAGCTGGAACTTTCCCCTTTTCCCTTCTTGGCTTCTTAGTTATTTGGGGCAAGGGTGGGATTATTGGTTTTATGAGTGAAGTTTTCACTGTGTGGCACAGGCTTGGCCTTCCCTTCTCAGCATCCCCAGTGCTGGGATTACTCGTCTGTTCCACCACATGTGGTTTGTCCTTTGTCCTCCTGGGAATCTAGCAAGTTTTCCAAGGATTGAAATAAAAGGAGAATGAAAGACAGCAGCAAGGTAAACTGAACTACGCATGGAAGATAGGAGGGAGGGAGGTGGTGACGGAAAAAGATAGAAGGGAGTTTTGGGATTTGGCTGCCCTGTCAATCACAGGAACAATGAGGACAAGTGGAGGTGTTTTCCTGTACATTAACCCCAGCCCTAGGTGTCTACTAAACCAGCAGAAAATGGACATGGTTTAATGATGCCCCTGTTCCTGGATTGCAAATTTATTAGTGCGATGCTGTCTGAGCCTAAGCTACATAGGGACTCAGCCATATTGGGATATATACTACTGTTTCTAAACCTGAATTCCATTATAACAGTGGTTCTCAACCTCCTTAACCCTTTAATACAGTTCCTTAGGTTGTGGTGATCTCCAACTATAAAGTTATTTTCATTGATACTTCATAACTGTAGTTTTATTACTGTTAAGAATTAGAATGTAAATAATTTTGGAGATAGAGATTTGTCAAGGGGGTCATGGCCCACAGGTTGAGAACTGCTGCATTATAAAGCTCTCTTATCTCTACTTCACACTTCAGATCAGAGGTTGAAAAAAGAGTAGCCAGTGAATGCATAGCCAAATTTGGTCCATGACCTTGTTTCATGGTATATTTTTCAAATGATCTGTTACAGAGAGAGAGAGAGAGAGAGACAGAGAGAGAGAGAGAGAGAGAGAGAGAGAGAGAGAATATGACAAAGGACAGATATGCTCACAGTTTAAAATATTTATTCTCCGAGTCTTCACAGAAAAATAAAGTTGCCATGTCTTGCTTTAAGTTAATGAAAAAAAATATATCAAGATTATACTCACAAATCCTAAAACTGGAAGTGAAATAGACCCCATGTGTCCTAGAATTTGAGCCCATTCTGTCACAAGCTCATGTCACACCAAGCCACTTTCTCATCACTTCTTTTTATCACTAACCTTCAAAGTCTGCTGAAAGGGGAGAGAGGGCAAGTGCCAGGAGCTGGTTAGCCTGGCTCAGAGTCTGAGATGGTTCTAGAAAGTCTTGAGTTTTCAGACCATGCATGGGCAACAACTAAGCACGGAGAAGAGTCAATGGGTCGAGACACATTTTATCCCAGGATAGACAGTTTGAAGTGTCTCCTGAATGACTACAGGTGCACTCTGAGCCTAAGTAAGGATGCCGAATGTTTTCCAATGAAGTCTGTTTGTAGGGATGGTTTTTTCCTCCATAAACATCACTCAGATACAGAATGGAAAACAGTACCTCGTGTGTGTGTGTGTGTGTGTGTGTGTGTGTGT
>CABHPH010151751.1:0-10463 GCA_902168325.1 Peromyscus nudipes
TCTTTCCAGGGCTGGGATTACAGGTATGTGCCACTGCACCTGGGTTTTTCTATGGGTTTGTGGCCTTCAAACTGAGGGCCTCATGCCTGCTGACTGAGCCATCTCCCAAGGCCCTCACAATCATTCTTTTCAAAGTTATTTTTATTTTTAGATTATGTGTGTATTCATGTGTCTGTGTGGAGGTATGTGCATGAGTACAGTCGTTCTCAGAGTCCAGAAGACAACATCATATCTCCTACAGCTGGAGTTTCGTGTGGTTGTAAACTGACTCACTTGGGTGCTGGAAACCAAACTCAGGTCTTCTTGAAGAACAGTGATTGCTCTTTTCTGCTGAGCCATCCCTCCAGCCCTCGGAACAAAGAACTGTGGCATGGATGAAGGGTGGGAAGGATGGATGTGGGAGGCAGGAGGGTGACTTGGAGCCTAGGACTTGCCTCCAGCTTGCACATGACAGGGACTGATGTGGGTTTGGATCAGTGAGTGAGGAGGATGCTAAGCCACATGTAAGGACTAGGGACAGGCAAGTGTAGGGACTGCTCAGAGGAGGGGGACACACAGGGCTACAAGGCTTGGTAACTGAAGTGGGGCTCAAAGGGGAAGAGGCAGTTTGGAGGATGGGTGAAGAAGTGTGAGGTGAACCCAATGGGAACATTTATGATGCTGAGCTTGTTGGGGCGTGATTCGTGGTGAGTCCCTTTCACTCTTCCCTGCAACATACTGCAGCTGTGATGGCTGGACCCTTCTCATAGAATTTGCTTCTGTTTCTCTTGGTTTTACCTGTTTGATCAGCTGGCATGGATTAGGTTCTAGACTGTTACAGTCCTTTGTCACTCACAGAAACACAAACTGACAGTAGTCTTAGCCTATCATTTTCCAGTGTTTCTGAGACTCTGAGTCAGTAAGGTGACAAGCTAAGAGTTCTGCATTTATATCTTTGAGAAAGGATCATCCACAAAGTCCATCAGGTTTCTTTATTAAGAGACCTCTTCAGGCCCTGACATGGTTCTTGTGTATATGAATCCTTAGGAGTGGGGATTTTGATAGTAACATTTCTCCAATATATCTGCTTATGGAATCTTTTTGAGGGGACACTTGAAGCATTTGGAGGTCTGGGGACACCCTTTTGTGTTGGCTCAGAAACTTTATCCCCTTCCTTTAAGGCAAGACCTCTTATGGACCTGGAATTCACCGATTATGATAGAAGATCCCGGTGAGCCCCAGGGATCTTCCCATCTCTGCCTCACCGGTGCTGGGATTATGAATGTGAACCATAATGCCTGATGTGGGTTCTATGGCTCAACTTGCATAGGAAGTACTTTAGTGACTGAATTGTTTCCTCAGTACAGTAAGATCGTTCTAATTGAACTACTTTGAGGAAAGCTGATTAATACACAACCTTTTATGGGGACTGTGTATAATTTTCTATTGTTTGCTGAAATTACTCCAGGAGAACAGATCTTAAGTGTTCTGTGTACACAAACATATGCACTCACGGGAACTGTGGGAGAGGTATGCTAATTTTATTGCAGCAATCAATCAAGGTATACCTATATCAAACTGTCACATTTCATGCCTTGAATATCTGCTTTATCTACTGCGGGGGATGGGATTCTTGGCCCTTTGCTTGATAGTTAAGTGCTAACCACTGAACTGCAGCCTCAGGCTGCCGGAATATGTACTGTTTTAATTTATTAATTGTTTCTCAATCCATCTGTAAGCTGGATAAAGAGGGCTACTTACTTTGAAAAAATACCACATTGACTATTTTAAAGTATTCAGGAAGAAATAGATAAGAGACAACAAATAATTTCTCAACTTGAGTAAGTTGTCATGTTAGATCTCAAAGCTCAGCCATTCTGAGAAATGGGACGGGTACTAAGTAAACACACCCTGGTGCTGTATAACTCTGTGGTCCTTTGGCAGTCCCTTTATGTCTCACCTTGGCACTGGAGTTGTTAGGGTCAGAGTCTGAGCCCTGCAACCCTAACAAGCCAGACTTAGCTACCACTCCTCAACATGTCAGTTAAATAGACAAGTAACAGAGAAAAGTGGAGACAGGAGACTTACTCAGTGTGAACACATTGGAAAGAGGGACAAAGGGGCCCAGTGACCCCTTGTTCTAGTGTCGTTTCTGTTGCTGTGATAAAATACCTTTACCAAAGCCATTTTGGGAAAGGAAAGGGTTTATTCAGCTTACACTTCTAGGTCACAGTCCGCCATTTTGAAGAAGTCAAGGCAGAAACTCAAGCAGCTAATACCTCATACCCACAGTCAGGAGCAGAAAAAAAAATACAAGCCTACTGATTGTTCGTATCTTGCTCTTAGCTAGCATTTTTTTAAAAATGGATCTACTATTCAGAACCCAAAGCCAGGGAATGTGGTGCCATATTCAGGGTAGGTCTTCCAATTCCAATTAACAATCAAGACAGTCCTCCATAGACATGTCCACAGTCCAACTTGATTTAGACAATTTCTTGGTTGCAGTTCTCTTTCTGGGCAACTCCAGGTTGTGGCAAGTTGACATTTAATACTAACCATCATGCCTCTCTCCCTGTCCCCAAGTCCATCTTCAGAGTGTTTGGGTTTAAATAGCAGGGCAGCAGTATGCATAACTAAGCAGTCTTTGTCAAGGACAACACAGAATTCCAAAATGGAGCAAGCAGAGCCCTGCACACACTTCGTGTGTTGTTAATCTCCATCCATCTCCTGGTACCTCCACGGGGAGGATTTCTCACAGCTGGAAATAAATAACTTAGCGATCTTGGATATAATCGGAGCTCTTGATCCAGAGTGTGACCTTCCACTTTGCTCTATTTATTTTTAAGATTAATCAGAGTCTTTACTGGGCTCGTGTCAATAAACAACAGGCTTTTCCAATATATACCACTTGCCCATCCAATATATCCAAGAAAATAAAAATATATCCACAGGGATTAGTGGCCATGAATCACCCAGAGCCAAGCAAGGCGCTGTAGATTTTAATAGTCCCGACTCTCTGTCTCTGCTAAATGGAACAGAGGTCAGCCCAGCCCACCCTGCTCAGGGAAAGAAAATGTGACAGAGGCAGCCACATAAATACACACACACACACATACACACACACACACACACACACACACACGTATATATATATATTCTCTTGGAGAATAGCTGGATTTTGATGACTGTGTTATGCATCAAAACAGGCCTCAAGGCTAAGTCTATACCCACCTGGGACAAGGGAGGAAAAGAAAGGCAGGAAAGAGGGCAGGAAAGGCAAGAAGAGAGAAGTGGGGAGGGCAGGCAGGGCAAGGAGAGGGAAGGGGGAAGGGAAGAAAGGAAAGAAATACATGATTAACAGAGTGGCTGGGGAGATGGCTAGGTGGATAAGGTGCTTGCCACACAAGCAAGCATCATGACCCGGATTTGGATCACCATTGGCCCTGTAAAAATCTGAGGCACACACCTGTAATCCTAGTGCTGTGGAGGAGGATACAGGTGGCTTCCAGGAGCTTGGTAACCAGCCAGCTCCACTCTATGTTCAGTGAGAGACTCATGAGTGACTGAGGAAAACCTCCCAAGGTCAGTCTCTGGCCTCCACACAGCTCTTCATGGGTGAGCATCCTATATGGGTGTTCACACCCTCACACACTTTTAAACCCCCCATGCATGTTTGTGCACACAGAGAAGAAAGTTTGAGAAAGGAAAGACAAAAGACAAGACCAGCAGAGATCACTTGCCCTTCCCTATTTAGCCCCTGGAATGGCAGGCACAGCCTAGAGGTGGGCAATCTGTCAGACTCTTCAGGACCCGTTTCTTTTCATAGGCATCTTGGGAACACTTGATCCAGGTAGCTTTGCAAATCAATAAGAAAAAGAAAGACCACTCAATTTCTGTTGGGACATTTGCTGCTTCAAATGGAAACAGGAAAATCAGATTCCAGACTCCCACTGACTACAAAAATAACTCCTGAATTAAGACAGAAATGGAAAAAGCAGAGGCAGAGGATGTGGCATGGTGGGTAGAGGCTTGCCTAGCATGTGTGAAGTCCTGGGTCCCACCCCAGCACTGCATACAACAAGCATGGTGACCCACATCTGTAATGCTGGCACTTGGGAGGTGAGACAGGAAGATCAGAAGGTCAAGGTCATCCTCTGCCACAGAGTGATCTAAAACCAGCCTGGCCTATAAGAGATCTTCCTGACCCCATCTCTGTATTGTCTCAATACATATATACATATACATATATATAATACATACATATGTATATAATGAAAAAAGTAGATTTTTATATTCCCTCATGAACGCTTCCTTGTCTTGCCCAGGTAGCTGCTTTCACTGGTGACACTCCTCATTTGAGAACAGGTCCTCTGTGCTCCAAGACTCTGATATTGTCTGTCTGTAGTGACTCCATGTTCCCCTGGGCCAGCCACTGTGTCTTAATCATTTTTCTTTCTCTGGTGGGGCGTAGGGCAAGGCACAACAATGAAAGCATTATGGATAGGTATGTCCTGCAGTCCTGGGGGCCCTGGACAAAGTTATGTCAAATTGCATAAGACTTTCCTCCCCACCTACACACGGAGGTCAGAGGTCAACATCAGAATGTCTTGTTCAATCGTTTTCTCTGCCTTATTCTTTGAGATAGGGTCTCTCATTGAGCCTGAATCTTGCCATTTTGGCTTCACTGGCTGACCAACAAGTCCCCAGGCCCCACCTGTTTCTGGCCTCCAGGACTAGGTTGCAGGTGCATGCCACCACGCCCAGCTTTTATACAGGTTCTGGGCTAGAACTCAAGTCCTCAGGCTTGTATAGGAAATGCTTTTCCTATGAAGCCATTTCTCTAGCCCAAACTGTATAGAACTTGAATTAAAAACATCAAAGACAGACCCGAATGAAGCCATCTGAAGATTATTGTTTGCTCCTCTTTGCTGCAGGGCTTCTGAAATCTTTCAGCACATTTGAATCACTCAGGAGAAATGTGAGGAATGGTTAATGGGCTCTGCCTAGACTCTCTGGCCTGAGGTGGGGTCCTGCAGTTCCCCGTGATCCCTGGCTGTGGCCAGTCAGTCCTAAGAGGTAACAGGAGCCCAAGGGAAAATGATTGCTGAGGACCCTTGGGCTTCTCTCATTTAGAGATCATGGCAGGAAGCACACTGTAACTCCCTTCCTCCTCTCATTCCCAGTGATGGCTTCTGTTCCAGTTCTTGCTCAGGGCTGAAAAACTTGAATCAGAAATATACCTGCTTTATGCTGCAGCTTCCCCATGCACCCATCCCCCCGATACTGTCCCTGGTCAGCCCATTTAGAGTGTTGCTGACGCCACTCTTTGCCTAAGCTGTGCCCACTGTGTGGTAGGAGCCAGAACCAGCTGCCCCAGCTCTGTAAAGTTGTGAGCTTAGGCTGGCAAGATAGCTCAGTGGGTAAAATGCTTGCTTTGTGTGGGTAGAGACAAGAGATTGATTTTCAGAACCAATTTTTCAAAAGTCAAGTGTTCTTGTGTGCACTTGTAATTCCCATGCTGGGGAAGTGTAGTTGGGTATATCCTTGGGGCTCCATGTCCAAGCAGCCTAGTCTACTTGGCAAGTTCTATGCCAGTGAGACACCATGTCTTCAAAAATGAAAGGTGGATGGTGCCTGAGGAACAAGGTCATCCTCTGCCCTTCACACACATGTGCACACACACATTGTGAGGTCCCAGCCAGAGGCTTTTGGAGGAACTCAGAAGACCTGCAAGAACCCTCTGGCTAGAGCTCTTCTTTCTACTATTTTTTAAAGATTTCCCCCCTAGATTTATTTATTTTTATTTTATGTGTGTGTGTTTGTTATCTGCATGTATGCCTGTGGACCACTTGCATGCCTGGTGCCCTTTGAGGCCAGAAAAAGGTACTGATTTCTCGGGAACTGGAGTTACAAATGGTTGTAATCTACCATGTGGATGCTGGGAATTGAACTCTGGTTTTCTGGAAGAGCAGCCAGTGCTCTTAACCATCGAGCCATCTCTCCAGCCCTCATTATAGAATTTCTTCATGATGACATGCTGGCTGTCTACTGTGCCTTCCTGGGAAGGGGTATCAGAGAAGAAAAGCATCTCAGATGTTCCCATGGCCTTAGTTCCATCACGGGGACCTCCCAGGAACAGGTGTTGATGACAAGGACTTTGGAAGTTAGTGTAAAGTGACAGTCTGTCAGACATAAAAAGCTGCTTTTCCCAAACTAAACACAACTTGTGAGAGTCATAAACTCTGAGGCTGAGTTAGAGGGAGCTAGGTAGCCAAGGAGAGCGGAAATGGCTCCCTGAGATGGCAGCTACTTTGTTCTTGGAAGACATTGTGATGAGAAATCCCCAGAGCATGGAACTGGTATCTCAATAGGACCAGTAAGGGAAGGGGGGGAACCCTGGGACCCTAAAAAATACCCAAGCCAATGTCCACCCAGCGATCGCCAGCCTTAGGCTGTCACCTTTCCTTTCTCTGCAGCTTGGTCTCCTGTCTTTCCTGGATGATCAGTTTTTTGTCCATCCAAGGGAAGGAACTCAGCAATCTCCATGATGACCACCAGCACTCCTGCTCCAGCTGGTGCCAGTCAGGTTAGACACAGGGAAGGTCTCAGATACTAAGGAGTGGCAGGGACTGTGGCATGCTAGAAAGTACCTAAGAACACTGACATCTGAAAAGATTTATTTTTATGTTTTAAATTTTGTGTGTGTGTGTGTGTGTACACTCAAGTGAGGGTGCTTGTGGAGTCTAGAAGGCATCAGATTCTCTGGAACTGGAGTTACAGAGGTTGTGGGCAATCAGACATGGGTTCTGGGATCTGAACTGGGTTCTCTGCAAGAACAGTATGTTCTCTTAACCACTGAGCCATCACTTCAGCCCCATGTTCACATTTATTGTTGGAGAAAATTCTGGTTAGGCAAACCACACATGCCATAGAGCTCTCTTATAGTCAACTGTCTCTGATACCTGCAGTCTGTGAAATCTTCAGTCCTGATGCAGAGGTCTAATGGGCCTGCAGGAATGAAGGTTGTTTTTATTAAGTTTGAATATTTGTTCATTATCAGTTTAATGATGAAGGAAAACAGACATCAAGTTATATATATTAAGGTTAATATACTCTAGTTTTACTACAAATCTAAAATAAAAAATCATGCTTTTATTAATTCTTCGAGAATTTCATACAATATATTTTGGTCATATTTGGAATAAGGATATTTTACAGAGATATTTGTGCCTCTCAGTGTGGCTACCAGACTATTAAGACAGGGAAAGTCAGGAAATTGGAACTTCCCCAGGAATCTCATGCCCAGAGGAGAGATAGCTTGGGACAGCCAGAGTGGAAATTTTCCTCCAGGGAAGATTCCAGCCTGTTGGACATCACAGTTGAGGCAATGATGGCCAGTGACGGGCAGGCAGCACTGGACTGGGGCTGCACAGAGATGCATCTCTCTGGCCCTCTGTTAAAGGTCTTACATCACTGCTGAACCCTGAAGATGGGCCTGTGTGTCTGGGTGTCCCTCTTCCCAGTGTGGCCACATTGAATGACTCTTACTTTCTGCTTTTCAATATTAACTTGGCTGCTTTAAGGATTATTGAGAATGGGTGGTCAAACTCAGTTCCTGGGACAGAGACTCTGACCTCGCCCCAGGTCTGGATACAGAGGGACCTTGACTGATTTCCCCCTTGTGCCTGAAGTTCCAGCAGAAAAGGCTGTATAGGTCCCTCAGTTTGGTTTGGTGGGTTGTGAGTGGGACTGAGTTTATCTTCCGCCACAGGCTAAGGAAAGACTTAGAGTGTGCCCAGAGGAGCGTGGAAGGAGCCAGAGAGATGGATGCTCACACAGAGTAACCAGAGTCTCAAGGAAGGAAGCCCCAGAGGAGAGGAGCCGAGCACAGTCATCCAGAAGGAGGCGAAGTCAGAGGGTGTGAGAGGATCTGAGAGGCCGTGGGGACGGACTCTGAAGGGTCCCTGAGGACAGGAAGGGATTTGGTGGACAACTATAATCATACAGCTGAGTTTTCAAACCGACCCCCCCCACACACACATACACACAAAGTGGGTTCTAGGTTCTCTGTCTCTTTCCAGCAGATGGTTTTCCAGCAGACGGTTGGGGCATGGAAATCTGTGGGAGCCCGAGAGCACAGCTTTCAGCATTACATGAAGGGGGCTTTGTTAGGATCATCCTATTATGATTTGAATATGAACTTCCCCATAGCTCATGACTTGAATGCTTGGTCCTGTGATGGTGATGCTGTTTTGGGAGGTCATGGAAACAGAAATCGTGTCCTCATCCTTTCAATGTACAGGCGCAGGAAGGCAGGGTGTTCATTACCATAAATTTCCAGCAGATGGCAGTAAAGCATCTTGACCTAACAAAGCTTGTCTATTACGGCAATTCCAAGAAACTGAAGTAAAGTGCCTGGAAGGCCCACCCAGGTCCTCAAAATGTTCACTGTTGGTGGCCGAACTGCCTAGGTCTCACAGGTCACTGTTTGGTGTCTGGTTGGCGGCTTGTAGTTCAGCCCCTTTTACCCTGTGGGGCTTGTTTCAACTCTTATACAAGTTTCCTGCTTTGTAGTTGCTTGACTTAAAAAAATAGTGTGTGTGTGTGTGTGTGTGTGTGTGTGTGTGTGTGTGTGTGTGACAGAGAGAGAGAGAGAGAGAGAGAGAGAGAGAGAGAGAGAGAGAGAGAGAGAGAGAGAGAGAGAGAGAGAGAGAGTTAGAGTTAGAGTTAGAGTTAGAGTTAGAGTTAGAGTTAGAGTTAGAGTTAGTTTGGGACACAAGTGACTTGTATGCACATGGAGGTCAGAGGACAACCTTGTGGAGTTGGTTCTCTCCACCTTTGCAGTTTTGAGCCCCTCTCTGTTCTTAAGAGACTTTGTGTGTGCTCCTTGTTCTCTTTCTCCCCTCTTTAAATAAAGTTTGCTACCCGTTACTGACTTTTAATTTTTTAGTTGGTGGACAGAATGAACTTGTGCAAGACCTCTGTATGGTGACTCTAGTTCCAGTGAAAAACTCTGTTTTAAAAAATAAGGTGGGGAGTGATTGTGGAAGACAAATAACCTCTTACCCTGCCCCCAACACTCCCCAGCCCTCCAAAATGGGGAAATCCAAGTTCCTAGAGTGTGCAGGAGCTGTTGGGGGAGGTCATTGTCCCAGGAGTGTTTGCGTATAAGATAGTCCCCACAGACTTGTGTATCGGGGGCTTGGCTGCCACGGGCCACAGTACTGTGACAACTCCTGATATGATGACATTGCTGGGAGACAATGGAAAGCTGGGGGAGGGGTTGTCACTGGAAGAATGTGGAGGTGTCCTTGGGGACCGTATTTTCTTTCTGTGATTCCTGCCTGCCACATGTCCTCACGCTGTGATGTTGTTCCACCTCATCATGGGTCCAGAATCAATGGAGCAAAGGTCTACAGGCTGACGTCCTTGAAACTGAACCAAAAGAAGCCTTCTTCCCACAAGCTGTTTCTGTCAAACTTTTCATCTCATCAATGAAAAGTCTGAGTAACACAGGGCCTTTAGAGGACATGTGGGTGCCTGCAGGGCACACAGTCAGCATTCCTTAGGGTGATAAATTGTTGGGTCTGGCTCCAAAGGAACTCTTTTTTTTGTTTGGTGAATCTTATCATATGTGCTGGTGTTTGTTATGAAAGTTTTCATAGTGTATACTGTGCTAAGGGTGTGTGTGAGGAGGAGAGAGGCCTAGATAGGCTGACATAGCACAGAATAGAGTTAGTGGACGTGGAAGAGAGTCTGGATGCTGCAGGGCCATGTCAGTTGAATCTTTCAGGGCTCTGCAACCTCTTGGTGAAGGCTCTTAATTTCTGAGAGTAATCAGTTTCACTCACATTTAGCTAGATGTCAAGATGCTCTCGTAGTTATCTGAGTCACAGAGACAAGGCAGCATGTAGGAGAAGGCCATTTAGAAGTCTTCATGGTTCTCAGGAACACACACAAACACACACACACAAAAACATGCATGTATATATACATATACATGTATTCACTAAAAAATGTTCACATCCCCGACTTACCCTAAGGGAAGAGCTGGTTTTTCTCATTGTTTCCTAGCATTTAACTAATACATTCAGCAATTTGATAGAAAGCTATCTAAATAAGCGAGTGGTGGACTGGGACAAGAGCTCAGTGGGTAAAGTGTTTGCCATGCAAGCATGAGAACTTGAGTTAGATCTTCAGACCCCATGTTAAAAAAAATAAGACGAAACAACAACAACAACAACAACAACAACAAAAACCAGCTATGGTGGCATGCCCTTTTATCCCAGCTCCTGGGAGGCAGAGATGGGTGGATTCCTGGGGCTCACTGGCCAGCCAGCCTAGCCTACTTAGTGTACTTTAGGCCAATGAGAGACCCTGTCTCAAAACACAAGGTGTGCATGGCTCTTGAAGAATGACACCTTAGGTTGACCTCTGGCCTCTACATGTACACACACACACACACACACACACACACACACACA
>CABHPH010151752.1:0-24586 GCA_902168325.1 Peromyscus nudipes
GGTATATCACTGTTTATGTGTTGAGATGAAATTGACTGTAATCGTTTGCAATTTCCTGAGGGTCCCCTGTTCCTGAGCACAAAGATTTAAGTGCTGCCTCTTTATTTTGGATAGTCACACACACACACACACACACATCTTTAAGCAGCGGACAAAAGTTATGGATTCCTTCGTGAGAAAAAAATGCAGAAGCCTAAGTATGTCTACATTTTTGGGAACAATTTTGGAGATCTCCTGAAGTACAAATATGTATCCCAGGCTAACAGTCCCTATTTCTACAAGTCACCAGCTCTGACACCAATATTTAATTCTCATTCATCTTTGTCTTCATCTGTTCAGGCTACTATAACAAAATAGCATGTTTGAATGAGAAGTTCTCCTTATTGGCTGGGACATTTGAACACTTGCTCCCCTGCTGATGGAGCTGTGTGGAGAAGTTATGGGAAGGAAAATGCAGCCAGGAGAGAGGAAGTATTATATCACTGGGGTGGCCTTTGGGAGATTAAAACCTTGGCCCGTTTCCAGTTCGACATCTGCTGTGTGTTTGTGGTTGAGAACATGAGCTCTCAGCTTCCTGCTCCTGCCACCGTGCCTGCCACTCACTGCCCTGACTCCACATCTTGATGGACTCTTATCTCTCTGGAACTGTAAAACAAAACAAACTCTTCCTTCCATGAGTTGCTTTTAATCACGATGTTTTATCACAGCAACAATAAAGTAACTAATACATACTCTGAGCCATGTGGCTGATAGTATGAAGTAAACTGAGGTCAAATCGGAGTTAGGCAGATCTTTATTTCTCACACTTCTGAAGGCTGTGAAATTCAAACTTAAGGTGGCATCAAGTCTAATGCCTGGTGAGGTTCACTTCCTGATTTGTGTGTGGCGTCTTCTCTCTGTGTCCTCACACGGCACAGCACGAAAGGCAGCTCTGTAGGACTGTCTTAGTTAGGGTTTCTATGGCTGTGAAGAGACACCATGGCCACAGCAACTCTTCTAAAGGAAACATGTAATTGGGGTGGCTCACTTACAATTTCAGAGGTTCAGTCCATTATCATCAGGTTGGGGAGCATGGTGGCCTGCAGGCAGATGTGGTGCAGGAGCTGAGAGTGCTACATCTTACAGGCAACAGGAAGTCAACTGACTGTCACACTGAGGGAAGACTGAACAAAATAGACCTCAAAGCCCACCTCCACAGTGACACACTTCCTCCAACAAGGCCACACCTCCTAATAGTGCCACTCCCTTTGGGGGCCATTTTCTTTGAAACCACCACAGGGACCCTCTTTTACAAAAGTACTAACACAGTCCATGATTGTTTGTGGCTCTCATGGCCTAACAATCTTCTAAAGTTTGCCTCTTAACACCATTGCATTAGAGTTAGGTTTCAATATAAAATTTCAGAGTACAAATACATCCAGACCACCTGTCTTAGTTTGGGTTTTTATTGCTGTGAAGACACACCATAACCATAGCAACTCTTACAAAGAAAACATTTAATTGAGGGTGACCAGCTTAAAATTTCAGAGGTTCAGTCCACCTACGGTCAGTGGGAGCATGGCAGCAGGTAGGCAGATGTGACGCTGGAGCTGAGAGTCCTACATCTTGTCTCAGAAGCAACAGGAAGTTGACTGACTGTCACACTGAGTGAAGCTTGAGAAAAGAACCTCAAAGCCCGCCCCCACAGTGACACACTTCCAACAGATTAAAAGTGTGCCCTCGAGCCTCAAGGCCAGGATTAAAGGCTAAAGGCATGTGTCATCCAGCCTCCTCCAGCAAGGCCACACCTCCTAATAGTGCCACCCCTATGAGCTTATGGGAGCCAATTACATTCAAACTATCACACCACCTCTTTCAGGAAAGCCTTTTCTGACTATGCCAATCCATGCTGATTATTCCTTGCTCTGAACTTCTACTGCATCCTTAATATTCATCAATTTAGTCTTTTATTGATTTGTATTGACTTGCACTTTTAATTCCTCTTGGCCCTTGGGCTGCAAAGTCACTGAGGCAAGGATGTTATTATCTTACACAGTGTAGCATCTTTCCAAGAACTCAGAAATTGCCTGACAGTTTGCTTACTTGACTGAAGCCATACCATAAACTCTTCCCATTATCCAAGAGGGAAGAGGACCTTCATAATTCTACATAAAATGTGATCTCTCAGGGAGAGTAAACAGACAGTTCTGTACTTCCTATAATTCGATCAGTCATGTAAGTATAGAAAAGCAGCAGCCATGCAGACCAAATCCTCGGTGCAAACACAGGCAAAAGCCCTACTTCCCTGCCTCCCGCAGAGAAGACAATCAGACTGAAAATGATTGATTAGTAAGGAACTAATTAGAGGAGAAGCTTCTTTAACATGCTCACTAAGCAAAGAATATGTTTAATTAGTGTGGGAAGATTTAGCATGCCATGGAAATAGATGTTCTGGTCACTCACTCCAACTAATTGGGTATAGAGTAAATTTTGTTTCCTAAGTGATGTTAAAGGACACTTTTCAAAAGAAATCACTCTAATTGTGACTTTGACACAAAGAGCAAAGCGACCTCATAGTAAAGATTTTCTTTGGAGCTAAGAATGTAGGTCAGAGATAGTGCACTTGTCCAGCATATACAAAGTCTTGGATTTGATCCCCAACACAGCAAAAGAAAAAAAATACATTATCTTTAGCTCATTAATGAGGTAAGAGAAAGATGCTGCCATCGTTCAAAGAAGAATCCAAAAGAAGAAACATAAAAATGGAAGCAAAGATAACTGAGTTTCTAAAGGGGAAGACAGTCCATGGAGTCCCTTAAGCAGGAGCACACCTGAAGGACAAGCATTATTAGACTGGTGTCAGTTACCCTTACAATTCAGAGTTGCAAAATGGCTCCCATCATCTCAGAATCGACAGCATTACAAACTCCCAACAATTACAAGGATCATCCTGCCCAGAGTGCTAACTGTCTTGTCATGGGTGGCCACTTATTGCTGACTTCTTTTCCTAGTTTACTTCTCTGTTGCTGTGACGAAAACCATACCAGAAGCAACTGAGGGAGGAAAGGGTTGTTACACCTCGCAGATTAGAGTCCATTATCAAGGGAACCAGGGGAGGCACTTGCCAGCAAAGGTAGAGGCTGAGTAGGCAAGAGGGAAGGCCAAGCAAGCAAAAATGAATATTATTCCCTTTGCCATGTTCTTCGGATCTGGGCTGCTAGCAGAAAGTGCTCCCCACACTCTCGGTGGATCTTCCCATGTCAATCACAGCAGCCAGGACATTTCTAAGAACTGGCGTCAACTGGCGAGGATCCCAACTCGGGTGATTCTAATTTGTAACAAGTTAACATTAAAGCCAACTACCGCCTCTCTTTTTATCAGCTACACCTGGCAGGCCACCACGAACGACAGTAAAACCTCCTGAAGTGCTGGCTCTCTTCTCAGGGAGCCTACTGATTATAATACCTCATAATTATCTCATAATAAACTCTTGAATGCTTGTAACCTGTTTTATATTATGCTCATCTCAAATGTTGACAATTAGATCATTTGATGAGTCACTTCTATGAGTATTTTCTTAATTTTGATTTTGTCCCACTTAATAGCATTTACTATTACACTTTCTTTGCATTTTGTATTTTACTTACACTGTTTGTCAAGTCAAGTTCTCATGAAATACTATTACTCAAATTAATAAACTTTCTCTCCTGTTTCATTATCTCTTTAAATGTTTTATATTCTAAACAAAATCCCTCAAGATGTAAGTTTAACCTATGCTTATGCTAATGTTCAAATGTCATTTTTTTTCAGGTTTCTATTCTTAGACAAATGTTTATATTCTATTTGCAAGTATATAGTCCCAATTCTTGGATACACTTATAATGTTACATTCAATTTTCATTATCATTCAATTGTAGGATTTTTTTAAGATTTATTTATTTATTACATATACAATGTTCTGCCTGCATGTATGCCTGCAGGCCAGAAGAGGGCATCAAATCTCACTATAGATGGTTGTGAGCCACCATGTGGTTGCTGGGAATTGAACTCAGGACCTCTGGAAGAGTAGTCAGGGCTCTTAACCTCTGAGCCATCTCTCCAGCCCCCAATTGTAGGATTTTAAATATAGCTGTTCATAAAGTATTAGAAACTAAAACTATCTATTTGGAAAAACTGAAAGATGAAGAAACCTAGAAAGCATATTGTGGTAGTTTGAATGTAATTACACCCATAAGCTCATAGAAAGTGGCATTATTACATGTGGCCTTGTTAGAATAGTGTATCACAGTGGAGTCGGGCTTTGAGAGCTCATATATGCTCAAGCCAAACCCAGTGGCTTAGTGGCTCAAGATGTAGCCAATACCATGTCTGCCTGCACACCACTATGTCCCACCACGATGATAATAAATTAAACCTCTGAAAATGCAAGCCACCCCAATTAAATATTTTTTCTTTATAAGCATTTCTGTGGTCATGGTGTCTCTTCACAGAAATAGAAACCCTAACTAAGACACAATTTGATAATTTTTCTTTGTGCTGTTATTTATTATAGATCAGACCTTAGATTTAACTGATTGACTCTGAGAACCAATGTCAACTTAAAGATGGGACAATAAATCCAGATGTTAGTACATGGAGAGAAGAAAATCTTTCTTTTTTTAATCAGATGATTTCTCTTTCTATACCCACTCATAAATTTGGCTATTAATATTTTGATTTGCTCCCCAGTTTAAGGAGACTCACTGGAATTTAACTAACCTTACTATCTTGCAATTAAGCATTCTTGAATAATCAATTGTCTCTTCATCTCAGAAATCATGGTATAGTGTTTGCTTCAGCAGTACATATATTAAAGTTGGAATGATACAATAAAGATTAGCATGGTGCTTGCTCAAGGATGACATGCAAATTTGTGAAGCATTCATATTCCATATTTTTTCAGTACACTGGGAAAAAGGCATTTAATAGCTAGATACTGATTTTCATATCATTCTCATAAATTCTAATCTTTAATTAGACTAGAACCTTTTAGTTATCATATGAAGATACTGATTGAAAAATTTCTGAAGTGGTTGATGACAAATACAGCTTTTATATCTAGGAGTCAGGAACCCAAAAGATCTGAAAAGCCCCAGTTTCACACCTTAAGTGATGGCAGTGGCTGCGTTTGGCATACAGAATTAGGGAAGAGTTGTGGGTTCTATTCCTGCCTCTGGTCTTATCTAATTATGAAACCTTTGAGACAACAGTTCTCTCACCTTATATGAACTCAGTCTAGTAAGTTCCAGATCTAGAAGCTTCCATCTAAAGTCTGCTCCCTACCTGCTCCTGAAAACAGACCAACTTTGTGCACATCATTTTAAAGGAGTCAGACAGAACTCAACAAAATCCCCTTACAATGGGAAATGGTTTGGTGACCCGTGCATGAGATTTTAAGTGTTCAAATTATTATTCCGCTGTTTCATTCTTACCTCTTCATATTCCCCTAGCCACCAGCAAGCTTCTCACTAGTCATTATCCTGGAGATGGCAGCATTGCTGCGGACTAACCGCCTCTTGAATGGCTGTCATACTTACTTCAGATGCATTCACTTGCCAGATCAAGCACAGCATTTGAACTATTGGGTTCAATGAACTGCACCAATTATTGAATGAATGGGTCATTACTCTCACAAGCAGCCTGAGTTAGTCATTAAGACTAAGTGATTAAAAACTCAAGAGGCCTAATGTAAAGTTGAGGAACAATTTTAAGACATTTAATATGCAGTAATATATCCATTATGAAAACCTAACTAACCAGAATCCATGATAAACTTATTAGAAATTATGCAGATGGTAAAGAGATATGCTAAAATTAGTCAAAACACTTACACATTACAGGTATCTGTCCAATGTAGTGCTTACAACTCTGAAAAGTATAGATGTGTAAATCATGATTCTTATAGTTAACTTGCTTATAATTTAGTTGGAAGACAAAAATCACATCTATGAAATGATCTGGAAGCAGAGTGTTAAATTTTATATAATTGGTTATAAAAACAGATAATTGAATTATTTTAAGAATACTCTTTATAACCCAAGCATGATCAAAGAAATGCACTTCCTTTTTATTGCTTTTTATTTTAATACTATTTTGGGGGACTTCATACATAAATACTCCGTCTATATTACTCCTTTTCCTCCCTCAGCTCCTCCTATATGCCCCCTTTAAAATTATGACATATTTTATGTCATATATATATGTGTGTGTGTGTGTGTGTATGCACATGAATACATAACCTACTACATCCATTTAACTTTGCTCATATTACATGCATCCAGTGCTGGGCACTTGGAATTGAACAGCCAATGCAGTTTCTTCACGCCTAAGAGAAACTGATTCTCCCTCTATCAGCAACCATTGACCCTAAGTAGCTCTTCACTAGGGGTGGGACCATGTGGAATTTCCCCTATCCACATTGGTAGGTCAAGCATTGTTGTCATTATGCTGGTCTTCTTCAGGCAACCACATTATTGAAAATTCATGGATATATTTTCTCCATCATGTCAGGAGACATTATCTAACAGCACATGTCCTGGGCCTCTGGATCTTACAATCTTTCTGCCTCCTTTTTCATGATGTTCCCAGACCATTACACATAGAGGTTGTGTTGGAGAAGTATCAGTTGGGGTTAGACACCTCAGTCACTTATTCTCTGTGTTTTGACCAGTTGTGGATCTCGGTAATAGCCCCATCTTTTGCAAAAAAAAAAAAAGAGAAGCTTAAAAAAAAGAGAGAGAGAGAAGATTCTTTGATGAGGTATTGGAGCTATACTTACCTCTGGACATATGTGTTTAGAATACAGTTAGAAGTTATGTTGGCTTAGAAAAATGGCACTAATAGGTTCTTCTCTAGGTTCCACAGCCTCTCCAGCCATGGGTAGTTGGCTAAGTTTATAGTACCAGGTACGAGTTCCCTCCTATTGAGCAGGGCTTAAGTCCAGTTAGGTGGCTGTTGGTTACCCTCAAGACAAGAGTGCCACTATTGCACCCTCAGAAATATCTTGCTGTGCTGGCTGGTCTTATGTCAACTTGACACACAACCTAGAGTTATCTGAAAGGAGGAAATTCATTTGAGAAAATGCCTCATGAGATCCGGCTGTAGGGCATTTTCTTGATTAGTGATCAATGGGGGAGGTCCCAGTCCATGGTGGGTGGTGCCATCCTTGGGCTGGTGGCCCTGGGTTCTATAAGAAAGCAGGCTGAGCAAACCATGGGAAGCAAGCCAGTAAGCCGCTCCCCTCCATGGCCTCTGCATCAGCCTCTGCCTCCAGTTTCTGCCCTGTTTGAGTTTCTATTCTGACTTCCGTCAATTATGAACAATTTGTAAGTGGAAGCCAAATAAACCCTTTCCTCCCCAACTTGCTTTTCGGTCACATCGTTTTCAGTGCAGCAATAGAAATCTTAACTAAGACGCTTGCCAAGCCAGTCGTTGTGGTTCTCAGTTCTTGTTGTTGTGGGCTACACCACTGGAAAGAACTACTGATTGCTTTGCTCTCTTAGCAGCCTTCATAGTGCCTTTGGCTACAATGAGAGTTAGTCCTCAGAGGAGACTTCCAGATCAGATCCAGTATCATTCCATCAAGTCCTGTTGCAAAGTGCGTATTCCAATAGGGTCTTATCCTCAAGTTCTGGGAACTTTTGCCCAGAAATTCTTGACTAATAGAAACTTTGATGTTGTGGGTTCAATAATGACTCAGTGTTATTGCTTTATATCCTACACTACATGGTTTTGGTTTTTTGTAGCAGGTGGAGGCTACTACAGAGATCAACTACTGATCAAAATACAGAGAACTGACCATGGGGTGCTCATCCCCAACTGTAACATTTATAATGCAACCCTTATATCTGAAGCTCAAAAATCATTGCAGAAAGGGAGAAGAAAAGATTTTAAGAGCCAGAGGACCTGAACACCTACACTAGATAGTGTCTCCTAGACATGAATAGGATGCTGCACCATGAAACATCAACCATGTAATTGCCTATACAAGACTTGAATAATGACAACAGTCAACATGTGCTGGGAAAAGCAGGCCCTGCACCTCACCTGGGCAACTCAGTAGAGCTGACCCTACTTGTGATAGTGAAGGTGAGCAGACTCTGGGGGCATAAATGTGGGAAAGCTAACCCCACTTCTCATCTGTCATGCAGCATGGGCGGGGAAGAGATGCCCCTTCTTGCCTCTCACCCCTCGATACCTACAGCACTCAGAAGAGCAGGCCCTGCACCACCTCACCTGAGCACCCTACTAGTGCTGACCCTGTTGGTGGGGGCACAAGTGAGCCAGTCCTAAGGTTGTGAAAGTGGGACAGCTGGCCCTGCACCCCTTGTCTTCCACGTGGTGGTGAGGAAAAGGGAATGATACCTGCCCCCTCCCACCCCTTGCCATCTGTGGCAGATGAGAGAGATGAACCTGCCCTGCACCTCAAATGGGCAACATAGTAGAGTTGACCCCGTTGATGGAGGTGTGGGTGAGCTGGACCCGAAAATGTGAGTTGCGCAACCAAGCCCCATACCTCGTCTACCATATGGTGGTATGGGAGAGGGAAGGTCCCTCATGCCCATCAAGGCCTGTGGTAGGTGGGAGAGCTTCCCCTGTGATCACTAGAGTAAGAAAGCTGGCCCTGCCTCTCACCATCTGCAGCTCTAGGTAAAGTGGCCCTCACATCTCGACTAGGCAACAAAGCAGGGCTGGCCGTGGTGGTGTCCCTGAGGACATGAAAGCAGGATAATCAGCCCTACCCCCTGCTGCTTACTACACAGAGTAAGCTAGCCAGGGCAGTACTGCAGAGCTCACCCTGGTGTTGAGGATGAAGGAGAGCTGGTAGACTGACCAGCCCAGCAACCACCCAGACCCAGAACCAGAGCTATGAGTTGGCCCATCCCATTATCTACCCCACCTTTGATCTGCTGGAGCATGTAAAGGAGATGGTCTGTCCTGCAGACCCAAAGTTACAGCATCTCCATGACACAGGACAACAACAGGATATCCAAGAGGAGCCCCAATGAGGGCCCAGTATTGATGATGTAGCAAAAACCAGAGACCTCAAACCAGACCAACAACTCAATGCAATGAACACTTGAAAGTAACAATATATGGACTAAAGGACTGTGTGACTCACTGTGTCACACTACAGCTTCCACAAGATTTTTCTTTTCTTTTCTTTTAAATTTTATCTTGTTTTATCCTGGGAGGGAGTGCTGCAAGGGTAGAGGGCAGATGGGAAGGGATGGGGAGATGAGAGAGGTTGAGATGCATGATGTGAAATCCACAAAGAATCAATAAAAAACTAAATTTGAAAAAAAAAGAAGCGAAGTACAAATATTGCAAGTTCAGCACAATATCATTAATTCTGTAATATAATTTTCAGGTAGGCATTATTCTAGACACACTAGATAGATTATCCTCAGAAAGTGGATCAATGAGTTCTAAGCAAAGATTACATAAATATATTTACTTGTGTTAACTCCCCAAATACCATTAAAGTAATAGCAAAAGAGGGTTTTGTTTGTGGTTTTCTGATGGATTTGTCTAGAAGAGAGAGGGAGAGACATTGTAATAAAATTATGGAAACTGGGATGCTGGTAGACAGTAACCATCAGAGCATCATGGAGACAGGTGACTTTTAAAAGAGTACCAAAAGACCACCCAGTTTATCTAACCAACTTTAAAGCACCTTAGGGCTGAGGCATTGGGAATCGCTGGGCATGGGACGAAAGTGGAGCTAAGGTCATAAAGACAACTGCAGATCCTGTTTCAGAACAACTCTCACCAGGTGTACAACTTTCTCCTGGACTGGAGACCAGAAGTTCCCTCTGTGAGAAAGTAAAGAACTTTCTTGGA
The DNA here is from genome assembly GCA_902168325.1 of Peromyscus nudipes. Taxonomy (NCBI): domain Eukaryota; kingdom Metazoa; phylum Chordata; class Mammalia; order Rodentia; family Cricetidae; genus Peromyscus; species Peromyscus nudipes. Next base: position 9,862 of record CABHPH010151752.1, read on the forward strand.
CTGGTTGGTAATGCCGGGAAGAGTCAGAGAAGGGTGCAGAAGGGAAACCAAGGTGAGCAACTCAAAGTTATGACTCAATGTTGAGATACCTGGTCCTCTTCTCTCATTTAGATCTAGAATACTGGCGAACAAGTCTACCTACAGGCAAGAGAACTTGACTAATTGACAGAGATCTGAAAATACTTATATTACTTATATTGGGATTTTTCTAAAGAACTAGTCCAGGGAGATTACACTACATACAGTGAACTTACAATTAACAACACACACACACACACACACACACACAATTATGGGTAACTGAACAAGTCTACGGATTTGGAATACACTAGTATATTTACAATGTTATACCACTCCTGCCAGAAATATTAAATCTAAGAAATTTGCTTCATTGTGAAAATAAACCTGTGCCTACTAGCAATCCTATGCCCTTGCTCTCTTGGAACTATTGATCTACTCTATGTCTCTGGAGTTGTCTATTCTGGATGTATTTATGTAAGTGTAATCATACAATTTTTTAAGCAGTTATATTCTCTTCCACCTGGCTTCCTTTGCTTAAGATCATCATTTTTAAGGTAATGAACATTGTAGTCATTTTCTTTCTTTTGGGATATTTACTAATTGTTATTCATTACGAAGAGGAAATCACTATTACCCACTTTGGGGGAAAAGCCTAACAAAAAAGGACAAGAACAAGCAAAGTACAAAGCAATTTTCATAAAACCAGACTGTCCAACACAAAAGAAAAGAAAAGAAACTCTTACAGGGAGATTCAGGTAGAAAGGGGGAAGCACCATAAGAGTGCAGTGTTATTTGGAAAAGAAACATTTAAATCATTTTAACTTGGAATTCTTCAACACGATTGGGAAAGGTAAAAACCCTGACTGGAATTTTGAAAGATAAATTGGTAATATCTTCCCAAATATAGGGCAAAAAAGACAAAGATGACAAACCAACCCATGAGACCACTCATGGACCATGGCATGTGTGTGACCATCAGTGTGTGCGTGTGTGTGTGTGTGTGTGTGTGTGTGTGTGTGTGTGTGTGCCTGTGTGTGCATGCACATGCACAAATAAATAAATGAAATGTGGTTAAAAAATAAAAACAATTCTCAATTCTCAATTCTCATTGTATGTGGTACTGTGTTGTATAAGGACATTTTCCTATACGTATATATTGCATATTAGGTGCATTCCCCTCATGCCCCATTCTTCTCATCTTTCTCCCCTCCACTAGTCCCTTTGTCCTCCCAGACAGTTTTGTGTCTACTTTCCTTGTATATATACTTAGATGATTTCATGCATCTGCATAAAATAGATGATCACAAATTAAAAGAATCTAGAAGTGACAAATACCAGACAAATATAAAACTGTCTCACTCTGCTTAATATCATTATCTGCATTTGTAAACATTTTCCTGAAAATGATGTAACTTTCTTCTTTATAGGTTAAAAAAATTCCTTTGTGTATACACACCACATTTTCTTTATTCGGGTGTTGTTGGACACATGAGTTGGTTCCGTAGCTTAACCATTGTGAAGAGTGCTTTGACAAACAGTGAGGTACAAGCATGTCTGTGATACATTGCCTTGAAGTTCTTTGGGTGAATACCCTGGAGTGGAATATCTGGGCCATATGGTAGATCTACTTTTGGCTTTTGAGAAACCTTCATAGTTCCTTCCATAGTACTCAGAATAGTTCACACCTACACCAGTAGTGCTATTTTATCTCTATCAATTGTATAGAGTGTATTTCCATGAGTGCAGGTCAAGGGGTGAATTGTGGGAATTTCTCCACTCTGTGAGTCCCAGAGATGAACTCAGGTCATTAGTCTTGGCAGCAGTCTTTACCTGCTGAGAAATCTTGAGACCTTCTACAGTGAGAATTTAATACAAAATTTTGTGAGAGAAAAAAACCTGGCTTAGCAGTCAGGCTATGCTCCAGGTCATTCAGAATTCTCAGCAGTGTGATTTTTGTGGCCTTCCTCAGTGGGTAATCTTTTGAGAAGTGAAATATGGTTTACTTAGAATTTAGGGAAAGTTTCACAAAAAGCAAAAAGTTTAAATCTGTTAGCACAATTTATAACACAAATTGATTGAATGAAAGCATCTTGGTGAATATAGAGACTCATTTCATAAGTCATGATTTCTATTCATCAAAAACATTCACATTCATACAGTAGGAAAAGAATGCTTCCTAAAACTGCAAAAGGGTCCTCTGAAAAGCCACCATGAATGCCATACAATGATAAAATATTGCAAATATTAATGTCAGACTTAGACAAGGATATTTGCCCTCACCAATACCTAGTACGGAATAAGATACAAATAAACTTGATTCCACCTATGAATATACACCCTAGCCTTTGCAAATTAGCACCAGGAAACATGTACAAGGATATTCCATTCAACAGTTTTTAAATAACTTTTATAAATTAGAACAATGGGGAAATTAGTTGTAGTACATTTACAATACTACACAACGGTTAAAATATATGATCAAGGAGCATCTGTACCAACATTTGGATGCATTTCAAATACACGATGCATAATTAAAAATAAAGCAATTTGGGATTTGTGGTAGTTTGAATGTGATTTGCCCCCATAATCCCATAATCCCATACTCTCATTGGGAGTGGCATTATTAGGAGATGCGGTTTTGTTGGAGTGGGTATGGCCTTGCTGGAGGAAGTGTGTCACTGTGGGGGCAGCCTTTGAGGTTTCATATGCACAGGATACTGTCCACTGTATCAATGGACTTTCTGTTGCCTCTGAATCAAGATAAGATATAAGAACTCTCAGCTCCAACATCATGTCTGCCTGCATGCTGCCATGCTCCCTGCCATGATGGACTGAACCTCTTAACTGTAAGTGACTCACCACAATTAAATGTTTCCTTTATAAAGAGTTGCTGTGTCATGGTGTCTCTTCATAGCAATAGAAACCTGGATGTCTTGTGGTTAAAAAGGTGTGCTACCAGGAGACTACTTCCTAAATATAACACCAGTAGCACAGACACTGAGAGCAACAATTAATAAATGGGACCTCTTGAAACTGAGAAGTTTCTGTAAAACAAAGGACACAGTAAATAAGACAAAACAGCAGCCTACAGAATGGGAAAAGATCTTCACCAACCCCACATCTGACAGAGGGCTGATCTCCAAAATATATAAAGAATTCAAGAAACTAGACAGAAAAATACCAAATAATCCAACTGAAAAAAATGGGGTGCAGATCTAAACAGAGAATTCTCAACAGAAGAATTTCAAATGGCCAAAAGACACTTAAAGAATTGCTCAGCATCCTTAGTCATTAGGGAAATGCAAATCAAAACAACTCTGAGATACCATCTTATACCTGTCAGAATGGCTAAGATCAAAAACACTGACAGCCTATGTTGGAGATGATGTGGAGTAAGGGGAACACTCCTTCATTGCTGATAGGAGTGCAAACTTGTACAGCCACTCTGAAAATCAGTATGGCCGTTTCTCAGAAAATTGGGAATCAATCTACCTGAAGACCCAGCCATACCACTCTTGGGCATATACCCAAGGGATGCTCAATCATACCACAAGGACATTTGCTCAACTATGTTCATAGCAGCATTATTTGTAATAGCCAGAACCTGGAAGCAACCTAGATGCCCCTCAACCAAAGAATGGATAAAGAAAATGTGGTATGTTTACACAATGGAGTATTGCTCAGCTGTAAAAAAAAAAAAATGGCATTTGCAGGCAAATGGATGGAACTAGAAAAAGCCTTCCTGAGTGAGGTAACCCAGACCCAGAAAGACAAACATGGTATGTACTCATTCATAAGTGGATATTAGATGTAAAGCAAAGGATAACCAGGCTACAATTCACAACCCCAGAGAATCTAGGTAAAAAGGAGGACCCCAAGAGAGACATGCATGGATCCCCCTAGGAAGGGGAAATAGATAAGATCTCCTGAGTAAATTGTGAGCATGGCGGGGAAGGGGAGGAGGTAAGGGGAAGTGGCAAGAGAACATGAGGGAAAGGGATCATCAAGTGGGGGGAGAGACAGAGAAGAAGAACAAAGAAAAAGATGTCTTGATAGAGGGATCCATTACAGGGTTAGGGAGAAACATGGTGCTAGGGAAATTCCCAGGAACCCATAAGGATGACTCCAGCTAAGACTCCAAGCAATAGTGGAGAGTGTCCCTGAACTGGCCTTCCTCTGTAATCAGATTGATGACTACCCTAATCATCATCATAGAACCTTCATCCAGTAACTGACAGAAGCCGATGCAGAGATCCACAGCTAAGCACTGGGTGGAGCTCCCAGAGTCCAGTCAAAGAGGAGGAGGGATTATATGAGCAAAGGGGTCAAGATCATGATGGGCAAACCCTCAGAGACAGCTGACTTGAGCTAGTTGGAGCTCACTGACTCTGGACTGACAGCTGGGGAACCTGCATGGGACCGAACTAGGCCCTATGAATGCATGTGACAGTTGTGTGGCTTGAGCAGTTTGTGAGGCCACTTGCATTGGGACCAAGATTTATCCATAGTGCATGAACTGGCTTTTTGGAGCCCATTCCCTATAGAGGGATACCTTACTCAGCCTCATGCAGCAGGGAGGGGCTTGGTCCTGCCTCAACTTGATATGCCAGATTTTGTTTACTCCCCATGGGAAGCCTTACCCTCTCTGAGGAATGGATGGGGTGGGGTGGAGGGAAGTAGGGGGTCAGTGGGAGGAGGGGAGGAAGGGGGAACTGTGGTTGGTATGTAAAATAAAAAAAAAACTTTTAAATAAAAAATATGTGTGCTACTCTTGCATAGAACCCAAGTTTAGTTCCCAGCACCCACAATCAGGAATCTTATAACTACCTATAACTCCAGTTGCAGGGAATTCAAAGCCCATGTCTGGCCTCTGCAGGCACCTGCATTCATGTGAATACCTGTCCCATACCTCCTCACACACATATGCATAATTACAAATAAAACAAATTTTAAAAAGCATAAAGCAACTTGAAGTAGGTAGTTCAGTTCTTTTGAGACTCAGATGCTGTAGTGGTTTGAAAGAAAATGTGAGCACCTTGGGCTAGCATAGCCTTCCAAGGTACAGTCAAGGTTCCCTAAGCCAACTGGAAGGGAACAAAGAGCACTCCTCACTGTTACCTTGGGCACTTGCCAGCTGGTGGAGTTCTTTGAGCTTGGGCAGTCTGCATTGGTGGGGCCCCCAGCTGGATTACAACCCCGAAGGGACAACACATACAAAGTTGGTCTTGGGCAGGTTGTCACTTTGAAGCAGCATGGTCTCCAGTGCTATTCCAAGAAATGTCTAAGGTGCATGGGCAGCACAGACTTGCATTGTACAACTTATTAGAATGTCTGAGGCTTCACCAGCCTCCTGGTTTGTACATTTGACGAGAAGTTCCATGCCCTTCCTGCTCTGTAACAGTGGATGTCAATCCCGTGTTTCCATTTTTGCTGTGGGTGACTGCCGCTTCTTTCTTGGCTTTCTCTTGCTGTCCCACAGTTGATTCATGTTAGCAGCAGTAGGGCTGTGCCCAGTGCCCACGAAAAAATTTTAAACCAAAAAAAAAGAAAAAAAGAAAAAAAAGAAAATGGCTCCCAATGGATGTGGCACTATTACAAGGTGTAGCCTTGTTGTAATAGGTATGCTCTTCTTGGAGGAAGTGTGGCACTGTGGAGGCAGGCTTTTCGGTCTCATATATTCTCAGGCTATGCCTAGTGAGACAGACTACTTCCTATTGCCTTCAAGTTAAGATGTAGGACAACTGACTACTTCTCCCACACCATGTCTGCCTACATGCCACCATGTTGCACCATGATAATAATGGTCTGAACCTCTGAACTATAAGCCACTCAATTAAATGTTTTCCTTTAAAGAGTGCTGAGATCACAGTGTCTCTTCACAGCAACAGAAATCCTAACTAAGACAAATATCAAAGTGACTAGACATGTAAAGTTTAATAAAGGGAAACGTTTGTGAGAGAGAGAAGGTTGGAGCTTCAGCAAGGGTTGGAGAGCTATCAGAATACAAATGATACATAGAGCAGACTGGGAAAAAACAAATACACTTGTCCTTTTCCAGTGGTGTCATGCAAATAATACCTAACTGTAGTTGGAAGTTTTCTTCGGGTCCTGCCACACCCCCGCAGTCCACCTATAAAATAATCATTCAGAAGCTTATATTAATTACAACTGCATGGCCATGGCTCAAGCTTTTTGCTAGCTAGTTATATCTTAAATTATCCCATAACTATTAATCTATGTATCGCCACATGTTTCGTGGCTTTACCTGTGTCCCATTACATGTTGTTTCTTGGACGGCTCACTGGCGTCTCTCCTTTCCTTCTTCCTGTCTCTCTCTTTGAATTTCCCACCTGCCTCTAAGCTGCCTTGCCATAGGACAAATGGCTTTATTTATCAACCAATCAGAGCAACACATATTCGCAGCGTACAAAAAGACATTTCCCCATCACCTAATCATCCCAGCATGGTAGTATGAACAAAGTATTTCCAACAAGGGACATTTACCCAGGCTTTGGTACCTGGGGTCAGTTACATCAGTAGGCATCAACGCCAATATAATCACATCTTCACTATTCAGTCTCCAGCACATCAGATCAGAGGTCAAACTACAGAATGGTCCAAGACCAGGTCAACAAAAGCAGGCATTTGCCATAAATTATATTGTTAACATAAAGCTGTTTGGTATAGATCAATGCACCAGGTACAGAGACATTATTTTAGGCACTATATTCAAAAGGCTTATTGGTTATCTCCTAAGAGCCAATCAAGGATGAGTACCATCATTGGAATGTATAGGGTTAATGCACTGTCATCTTGCTGAGTTAATTCTTTACTGTACATATTAAAGTATCTGGATAGTGGGAACTGTTGGATTATTCTTTTTGCATCATTTAAAGTACACTGTAATACCATAGGTACAATGGGTACACAACTGTTATGGGGGTAACAAACCATATTATGATTTGATTTAAGGCCCTCTCTACAAAAGAAACTCAGATCTGATTCTGTAAATCTGACCAAGAACCCATGGCCAGGGAGCTATACTCCCCAGGAGTGAGCCTACTGTTATTTTGCTAAATGGACATAGTATCACACTACCCTTTAAAGACATCTCTACTCACACATTTATCAAGTCAGTTCTCTATCCTCCTCAGAGAAGCCTATTTGTGCTACAGACAACAGTTGATGCAGACACTCATCAACTGATTTGTTTGTTAAACTGCAAAGAATGAGTATCTCTGGAGAGCTCAGCTATAAATGGGACATCTATATCACACCTCTTCTCCTAAGGCTCAGGGACCATTCTGGAAGATAGAGGAGAAAGACAATCAGAGCCAGAGGACTAGGGTTGAATCTCCTCACAATAAAGAGGGCCACAATCTTGTTTGCACAACACCTGTGATTGTCTGCAACAGACCTTGTTGTGCAACTCCCTGATTGAAACATTCCATCCTACAGGAAAGCTCCTCAAGCAGAAAGGTAAACAACTCAAAATAGCTTCAGGAAGTCTCTGAAATTGACCAGATTCACTAGGCCAGTCCCTGACAGTTTAAGCAATAAAACAGAGCTTCTCAACCTTCCTAATGCTGTGACCCTGTGATACAGTTTCTCATGTTGTTGTGGCCCTCAACCATAAAATTATTTTCATTATTATTTCCTAACTGTAATTTTGCTACTGTTATGAATCATAATGTAAATATCTGATATGCAGGATACCTGATATGGGACCCCTGTGAAAGGGTCATTCGACCCACTGCAATAAAAGCTGCAAAGAAGATTCAATCAAGCCACACTGCAAAGAAGACATTGAGACCATACCAGCAGCCTGGAAGAAGTAGAAAGCAGCAGAGCTTCCTGGAAGATGTTTAGACCAACTGAAGCATCTGGAAAGGACACTCTCCAACATGTAGAGATGCCTGCAGGCTGTGCAGTGTGTTCCAGGTTCCCAGATTTGTGACCTGTCACCCATGCTGGGGTGGGCTTTAGTAATGCAACTGTCTTTGAGTCATTTCTGTTCCTCTAAGTAACCCTTCAGGCAGATCTCTGAGTTTGAGGCCAGTCGGGTCTACAGAGTGAGTTCCAGGACATCCAGGGCTACACTGAGAAACCCTGCTTCAAAAAAAAAATCATTGCTGGTATTTCAGTATTTTTCAGTGTTTTTCATTCATCCCCATTTTTGTCTCTCCAATATCAGTAACTATTGTCTCATAAATGCTTGATAAGATAGAAGACTAATTCTGTAGAGAACAATCACATAAGGGGATAATTTGCAATAAACAAATATACAAGTAAATAGTACAGTTTCACTGGTGAAATTCTGACTTTGATGACTGTAGTATAATTCTACATAAATAGACACTTAGGGATGAGTTTCCTGAATTGGTTCAGTGTTTTCTAGAACTGATTCTTCAATCTGATCTGATTTAAAGGACTAAAGACTTTTTCAATGATAAGAGTGTACTTGTGGCCAGGCGGTGGTGGCACATGCCTTTTATCCCAGCACTCGGGAGGCAGAGCCAGGCAGATCTCTGTGAGTTCGAGGCCAGCCTAGTCTACAGAATGAGATCCAGGACAGGCACCAAAACTACACGGAGAAACCTTGTCTCAAAAAACCAATAAATAAATAAATAAATAAATAAATAAAAGTGTACTTGTGGCCCAGAGTATGAAGTGGCAATAAAGGATTATATGTAACATACCATCATTGAATACTCTTAATCAATGCCTATAAAGTGTGGCATTCTTGGTAGCTATGCATTCAATAGTTGAACATTTCAGTTAAACTAAATATTTCATTAGATTGCTCCTAAATTCACTTAAGAAAGCATGGAATGAAAAGGATGAGTCCTGAGTTCAAATTTCCAGTTTAAGGTCAGCACAAGTGGCCTGAAAGTCTCTACTTACACTTGAAGGAAATATTTAGTATCTATACCTATCAGGATGAGATACTGGAAAACTGAACCTAGGGTTTGATTCTCCTGAATAAAAAGAAAACTGAATTCTAACCTCACTGGGCAGGAATGGGATTCTAATAATTAGAATGGGGACATTTAGGAAGATCAACATGAAGCTAAAGACTGAATTCCCAGGTTGTGTAATCAAAGCATCCTATCTGCCTCTTGGCTTGTAGAAATTAACCCTACTTTGTCTGATGCACCTATAACATATTCCTAAAGTATCTGCCTTGCAAAGCTTTGCTGATTCACTTTGGGAACTACGATGCTTTGACTTTTAGACTTAAATTTAAATTCAAGTCTCAGAAAGCCTTAAAGAGAAGCCGGAAATGTAACTCAAGAGTGAGGTTTTTTTTTTTTAACTTTTCATTGATATTTTTGTAAATTTCATATCAAGCACCCCAATCCCATTTATCTCCCTGTCCCTCAATATCTGCCCTCTGCCCTTGCAACTTCCCCCCTAAAGCAAACAGAAAATAAAAATACTAAATTAAAACTTAAAAAATAAGAACTCAAATTATATTTTTTAAAGACTTTCAGTGGAAACTGTGGTGTGTGACAGTGTGTCACCCAATCTACCCTTTTCCCCAGATAGCTTTACTTGCAAATGTTCATTGCAATGAGCCTTTGGGCTGATTCAAGACCTCTGGCTTCTGCAACACTATCAATGCTGGAGCTACCCTGGGACTCCTCTCAGATATCCTGTTGTGGCCCTGCGTCGTGGAGATCCTGCAACTTTGGTTTTGCAGGGCCAGTGCCTTCGCATGCTCCAGCAGTTCTTAGATGGGGTGGATGTTGGGGTGGGCCAACTCAGAGCCCAGGCTATGGGCTTGGATAGTAGCCGCGTTGGTCCGTTCACCTGCTCTCATATGCCTGTGCCACCAGGACCAGCTCTCCCACTTTGTTCAGGTGAAGGGCGGGGCCCGCTCTCCGACACTGCACAGGCAAGGGGAGGGGCCCATTCTCCTTTGCTCATGACCTCGGACTGGCTCAGCAGTGTCCATGCCACCAGAGCCATCTCTACTGTGCTGCCCAGGTGAGGTGAGGGAGCCTAAAGAATGGCTATTCTGTTCAGTAAAAGAATAGAATATTTTTCTAAGTTTTCCTGTTTTCTATTTTCACCCGATTTTCCACCTTACGAAGACGTAAATCTGGAAAGCATGTGTGAGAATGAGTAGTAAAGGTGAAACAGTGAAAGGCTGGGGAGACGGCTCAGTGGGTAAAGTGCTTGCTGTGCAAGCAAGAGGACCTGCATTCAGAGTCCCAGCAACCAACTGAAAAGCAGATGTAGCGGGCATGGTGCCCCTGTAGTATCAGCCCTGAGAGGATGACCGGGGCTTGTTAGCCAGCCAGGATAACCAACCAGTGAGCTCCTAGACCAGTGAGAGATCCTGTGTCAAAAATTGAGCTGGAGGGCAATAGAGGAAGACATCCAATGTTGACCTCTGACCTCCACATGCGTATGGATGTTCCATTCCCCCCAATATACCTGAATACACACACATACGTGCGCGCGCGCGTACACACACACACACACACACACACACACACACACACACCATAGTAGTAAGAGAATGTATAGTAGAATAGTAGTTGCAAAGTTAGATGAGGCCAAATTTGTTGATACTAATCTACAGGCAGAAATTCCAGACTCAGCAGTTTAAGGGAGTAGCAAAATCTCTAACAGTTTGTTTTATTGACTGAAATGTGGACCACAATATTTCTTATACTAAACAGACTGAAATGGCAGAATTGATAAATTGTAGTGAAAGGCATCAAAAGGCTTAGGGAGGTTGAAATATTAGAGTGTATTTGTGATCTAAGTAAGATCTGCTCACCAAGACTGGGAGTATCCATCTTGTATAATATTAGAAGGACCAGCCTTAATATTGTACATCCCAGGGGCTCAGGAGAGAGAACTACTAACGGCGAGGACGATTATCAGGAAATAGAATCTCAGCGCACCGAGCTCTATAGTCCACTTGCTTTAATTCCTCTGGCATAACATCCTGTATACACAGTTTCAGTTCTGTTCTCGTGCCTAGCTCCTTTCTTGCCTGATTTCTCTCTGTTTGTCTACTGTTCCCTCTTAAGTTCTATCTTAATTCTCTCGTCTTAATTCTGCCTCATCTAGGTCCTTTTCACTTTGTTCTTACTCAGTTAGGGCTTTCCCATCTGACTCTTCCTCATCTTCCATCTTGTTCCACTAGTATTCTCTTCTAGCCCTTCAATCTAGTTCTTCCCCATCTCAGTTTGTTCCTCTCAAGTTCTTACCCGTCTAGTTCTTCCATTCTCCTTTCTCTTCTCTGTCCCGTGCCCTGGAAGTCCTGGTATATAAAGCCAGGCTTCCAGGGTCAAACGGAGGGGTGATAAGAATCACACTGAGAGGCAATAACCGTTAATTATCATTTGCAACCCCAAAGGGAAGTGACCAATGGGGAAATGAATTAACTAAAGGCTAAATTCGGGTAATATCTAAGAAGAGGGATCTTATGTGCTCAACTATTAAACTCTTAAATGTGATTAGTAGAAAATGTTAAGAATCGATAAGTTGCTAGGTCAATGGGAGAAAATAAAACTGTCTTCTTTTTTCCTGTGGCTCCTATCTGTCCAAGCTAACTGCCGTTTTTCTGCAGGGTGGGGGAAGTGTGCTCAGTCGCTAGGCAACCTGTGTACAGCTAGATGCCTTTGGTGATAGTTAAGGGGAGATCTGGAACTAGAGGTAAGGTTTGGGAAAGCAGGAAGTAAAGCTTAATTGGCACATCCGCCAGGCCTTCTCAAATGGGTAGCCTGGATGCTGAAGTCTGTTCTTAGAAAGTACGGAGGTAAAAAAAAAAAAAAAAGAAAAAGAAAAAAAGAAAGTACGGAGGTATCTCTGATAAGGTACTTTCCTCCATCTGGGGATGGACCTGGCCGGATGCTGCCAATGGTGATAATTACAGGGAGGCTTGAACTGGGGTTCTGGCTGAGCATAGCTGTCAGCACAGAAGGTTATCTAACTATTCCTAGAAGTGGTTAGGTAAGGAGTTAGAGGTCTATAAAGTTAGTAAGGCTGTAAGAAAGGAGGGTCCGAGCTAAATTGTGTAAAGCTATTACTTAACATCCACCTGACCTAGGTGGTGTCTCCTTGTGGAATTTACCTTAAATCAGGAGACTTGCATGTGGACTGTTATTACTGCTAGTCCTTGAAAGTGGCCAAGGGAGATATCTGATTCCAGAGAAAGTCTTTCCAGAGGCTGTTCTCCAAATACCTGGAATGTGTATGTCCAGAGAATGATCAGTCCAAACTGTTAGCACTTCTTAGGGAAAAATCAATTGGGAAAACTATGAAGGCACACATGATTTTCATAACAGAATACAGCTGATATATAACAAGCCAAGTAACACCAAAAACTCCTTGGGATTTGGCTTCCTCTGGAGGAATTCCCTGATTCCTCCAGGTAGTGACTTTGCCATAACCAGCTGAGTTCTTATGATATATTCCTGCGGCCTGCAGCATATCTAGAGAATTTTAATAACCCAGAGGATAAAATAAGTCATGGTTACCAGCTAGTCACTTTCCCCGGCCACTAGTGTCATTACCCAATTAGCTCATGAACAAAGTGGTCATTCTGTTAGGGATAGGGATTAGCCAGCATGGGCTTCCACTCACCAAGGCTGACCTGGCTGTAGCAACTGCTGAATGCTCAATCTACAAGCATTCAGATGTTTACATCTACAGTCTGCAGAAGAGACCAGTACTAAGTCCTTTTGATAGGATACCGTTCCCTGTTATGATCAGCCAGCCCCATAGTGGCAGAGTGACACTGAAGGGACAGTGTTCTGTTCTACTTGGAATAGACGTTTACTTTGGATTTACCTTCCCAGCACACAACTTGGCTTCTACCAAAATTATTGTCCCTGGACTTCCAGCATGCCTCACCCGCCATTGTATTCCACACAGCATTGTTTAGCATCAAGGATCTCACTTTACAGAAAGAAAACAAAGAAGTATGACAGTAGGTCTGTGTTCATAGAATTCACCAGTCTTACCACATTGTGTATTAATGTGAAGCACCTGGATTGAGAAAATGATGGAACGGCTGATTGAAGAAGACACTTGTAACACAAGTTTGGGTATCATTCCTTGAAGGTATAATGGCAAAGTTTCCAAAGACACTTACATGAGCAAGTCAATATCTACATATATGGTCTCCTACAGCCAAGAATCATGGGTCCCAGAATTCAGGGTTTAAGTACAAGTGGCATGATTCACTACTGCTCTGGTAAGCCATTAGCAAAAATTATACCTCCTAGTCCCATGAGCTTTTCCTCTGTCAGACTAAAAGTACTAGGTACAAAGGAAGATATTAAATGCCTAATTACTTATAATCTTATTGCCTCTTATTAAGTTGTATAAAAGGGCCCTAGGGATTCAGTTGTTTCTACATTTATACTCACTGTTTTGTGTGAACTCCTAAATTTTTAAATATAGCATGCACATTCACACCACTTACACAGTTTAAAAATGTAATAAGTTGCAAAGACTGATAAACATTCTAATGATAAAGTCTCCATTATTTTAATATAGCTTTAATCTACTATTTGAAAGTCAGAGTCATATCCATTTTAAAGATGGGCCACTAATTAACCGTCTCCATGGTGATTGACAACATCTTTTTTTACTCATCTTTGACTAGCCTCAAGCCAGTATCCGCTACTAATAGTACCTAATCACTGAAGGAAAATCAATGAATAAGTGTGCCTCTTGTTTCACAGCACAGACCTTGGGTATGGTATCATAAATGGAAGAAACCAGTCCTGTCTCACACTGTCCAACACTGCCTGAAGACAACTCTCTGTTTTCCTAACAGGGCTGACACTCCAGCATCACACAAGTATTCAAGAAATCAGTTCTGTCCCAACATTTCCAAAGGAGTCCAGAAATTTCATTACTCCTGGAAAGTAATTTCCCTTTACCCACAAAAGAGTAGGAAATAGTCATTCCAAAGAAAATAAAAGCGTTTAGTTATGAATAGGACTCCAAAATGACAAACAGTAGGCGACAGTTTGTGAGAATTTTACTTTTCTGTGGCTCCCTTATTGAATAAAATGAGTGTCCATTAGCAAAAGAAATGCTGTGTCTCTTTTGAAAAACAAAACATTAAAAAAAAGATATACTGCTGCTGAGATGTTTTGATTAACTTGCCCTGTGCATCTTCTCTCCCTTGGGCTATGACTCTCTGCAGCAGTGCTAACCCTGCCTGCCCACTGGACCAACTGAAGAGCCTTAAAACACATGTACACCTTGTCTTCCCTCCCTCCACAGGGATTCTGATTCGACTGCTCTGTGGTGTGTCCTAGGTATTGAACTTTTCTGAAGCTCCCCAGAGGATTTGAATATAAAGCCAAGCCTAGAGACACTTCTTTACAAAGAGAAGATGAAATGGCACTGCCAGACCTTGGAGAGTTGCCTGCATACTGCTAATAGAAGGAAAAGAAGAGAGGAGTCAAATGAACTTTCAAAGTGACAGCTAGAAGGAGCATGAAAGAAATACACACACACACACATATACATATACATATATATATGTAAATCTTATGTAGGAGGGAGTAAATGGAGGCAAGCATGGATACTCATGACATAGTCTTCCAGCAAGCCTGGATGGTTGTTTATCAGGCTCAAACTGAGGATGAGTCTGATTAAAAAATAAAAGAGTTTTCTTCTCCTCCTCTCCTCTCCTCTCCTCTCCTCTCCTCTCCTCTCCTCT